>JAFIRS010003346.1:0-141597 GCA_018342105.1 Gonioctena quinquepunctata | reverse complement strand
GAAGGGTTTTAGAAAGCTTAATCGAAAATCTAAAAATTATATTAGATATGTCAGATTCTGAAAATGAAATATTGATAATGGTAAGTTAACAGCAATGAAAGATGAGTGGATTCAAATCAGTATTAACTTTTCAAGGCATTAATGGATAGACCAGGTAACCATTTGAGTAGTTCAGACTCTACTAGCTCTTTGGACAGTTTGTTAGCTGATTCTGATGAAAGTGGGCCTAGGAGAAAACGTACCAGAATTGAAAATTATATTGAGGAAACTGTGAAGGAATATGACAACAATGAATTCAAATCCAATTTTCACGTATTATGAAAGACAACTTATAATATCATTGGTATACATCCTTTTGTTTGAAAAATTGAATATATTTTTACTCTAAAAGTTTCAGGTCTCTTAGAACAATCAAAATATCATCCTGCGTACTCTGCTGGACGACCCAATGTTTCTGCCGAGAAAACAATTTTACTATCTCTGTGGTACCTTGCCAATTATCCTTAGGTATTGGTATGCAAGCTGAAGTTGGAGAAAAAATCAACAGACAACAGCAAGTCTTCAATAAAATGTTTAATTCATGAAGTGTACTCTCTTTTCAAATGTAAATGTTCAATAAAATTCATGAAACATAATATGTTTATTCAATAAATATCCACTTAACAAAAATCTTAGAATATCACAGAACGGTGAAATTATCACAAAATTCCACTTCAAAAATGATCTATAAAGTTCAAATGTGAAGCTCAACTTTGCCAAACAGATAAAATATTTTGAAGAAAATGTCCTCACCTCACACCCAAAAGGAAAAAAAATTTTAAATATCACAAAAAACCTTACTCTAAACAGTCGTTGAACTCAAAATGGATAAATAAAAAACTTAATATTCAATAAGATAAGTTCGAAAAAAAAAATATCTTTTAGAAAACATTAAAATAAAAATAAATAGTCAAAATATCACAAACATCATTTATTTGCAACTCTTTTTCATTTGCACTATTCATATTGTTTTGATTACTCTTAGATGAAGTTCAATATTAATGTATGGTATTTACTGCGCTACTAAAAAAACAACAAACATTAAACATAACCAAAAAGAGCTTGTTACACCACATTCAGTGTTGCCACACAGGAATTCTCATATTATCCAAGACCCGAAGTCAAATTATACGTAATTATCCAAGCTCAACTTGTAAATATACGGATATTATACATTACAAATGTAAACTAAAAAACATACTTATCAAGGTGAAATTGGTTCAAAATATTGGGAATCGGAAAAACTAAATTACTAAGCATAATTAAGCATATGTCAAGGTTTATAAACCGGTCGTACGATTTTGGATAATAATAAATATATAGCTATAGAGTCAATCATCAGATTTTGAAGAGAAAAAACTGGTAAAAATATGTAATGCGTTATGGGAGATTAAAAAGTTGAAGTCATCAAATTACTACTAAAAACAAACGAACGCATCTAAGTGTAGAGTGAACCGCTTCAGACGAATCTGTAGCAACGAACAAGCTGCTCTATTGGATGACTCATCTGTCCCCGGTAAAGTTCAAATACAAAATTCACCTTTATAAATAAAATGAGAGGTTATATGAGGTGTTTGTGAGGTTTGCTTGAATTGTCTGAATATTGAAAAGTTCAATAACTCAAGTGGGTAGAAAGAAGTTGAAAACAAACCATCCATTAATTTCATAGAATATATTAATAAATGAACTGAAATAACAAACAGAAATAGGTCTTCTATAAAGGAAAAAAATAAATACGAACTCTGAAAGGTATAATGTATTCAAATAATTTGACTAGGTCTAATTTGTGTACATGGCTCGAATTTCAAACAACCATAATTATCTGAAACACCTTCTTTGGTGAAAAATGTTGATTTGAGGGTATTAGTTTCCAGTCTGTTTCTTTGATTTGTTTTCGTCAGTTGTAACATGCTGAAAACTCTTTCCACTGAAGCATTGGAAAATGGTAAAATCATCAATAGATTTAGCACTATTTCAAGGTTTGGAAATATACCATTTCCAATACTATAAACTGATTCAAGATTCAACTCTCATTTCAAATACAAATGTCAAATGTCATTCTGTCAACTACAAATTTTGTTCGTTGTTGACAACCAGTACCTACTACCTGCCCGCAGTGATGTACAGTAATGCCAATGGCCAAACTTCAAAAATCTACTTGTAATATAATGACACGATTGGTTGGTTTCACTTCAATTTTTCAAGTGGCGGTTGATAAACTGTCCCCTAATTGAAAATCTCTAATCGTTCCCGAATCCATATTTTTCAAATTGTTAGAATAGTCTCTAATTATACGTAAATGGATAAAAAATCGAATTATCCACAAAATTATCCGCA
Organism: Gonioctena quinquepunctata; assembly: GCA_018342105.1. NCBI lineage: Eukaryota > Metazoa > Arthropoda > Insecta > Coleoptera > Chrysomelidae > Gonioctena > Gonioctena quinquepunctata. The sequence continues at coordinate 139,221 of JAFIRS010003346.1, read as the reverse complement.
GACGTTCAAATTATTCACAATTCGGATAATTATACACAAAACGGCAACGCTGACCACATTCCCCGTGAGTGCAAGAGGGGGCAGGGGAAGGTTGTTGGTGTGTGGTGCTTGAAGCTCTACCTAAAAACAACGGGTCGGTGTCAGAGTTTCGTGCTCCTGAGTAGCTCCAGTGCTACTCACACGGCCAAAAAGAAAGCTGTTAAACTGAGATCTTTCGACAGTTGTGAAACTGGATATATATCTTCTTTAGGTTGGGTATACGAACACCTCCAGAAAAATAAAAAAGTCGCTGGGTTTGAAAACTTTTGCGCTATGGGGGTTATACATAGCAAATATATAAAAAGGGAACACGCATGTTCTCCTTTCCTAAAATATTTTGATTTGCACATGAATATTACCATCTAGAAAGCTCAGCACTAAACTCAGAAATTGAAAAAATGTTCAATGTTTCTAATAATTCGAAATTGAAAGCCCCAATTTTTTCAACTCATCCAAAAACGTACTCCTAGCGCCTCTGATGGACGTATACATTGTTACGCCACACAGTTCAAACTTCTACCGCTAGTTGCTTCGAACTATCAACTATATTTTATCTGTCTTCGTTTATATGTTATACCAATATTTTTATCATCATAGTATTTTCAATTGTTACTGGAGAATCATTTTAAAAGTGAGTTAGACATTAGGTTTGGGTTGTAAGTATTGTATACCAATATTCTTGAAACAACCACAATTGGCGCTAATGTTTGGGGAAGTTATTCGAAAGAAGGAATAATCGAGCTTGACCACACATTATTTCTTACAACCCAAACCTAAATTCAAGATAACTTTGATGAGATGTTTTAGTAACAATTGAAAATATTATGATGATTAAAATATTAGTACAACGTATCAACGAAGGCAGATGAAATTATAGTTGACAGTTCGAGAAACTAGCGGTGAAAAATTTAACTGAGTGAAGTAATGTTGCATACGTCCATCAGAGGCGCTAGGAGAACGTTTTTGAATGTTATGAAAAAATTGGCGATTTCAATTTCAAATTATGAAAACCATTAAACATTTTCTCAATTTCTAAGTTTGTTGCTGAGCTCTCTAGGTGGTAATCTTCATGTGCAAATCTAAATATTTTAGCTTTGAAAATTTCTGCATTTTCACAAAATATTTTCTTTTAAGAACCGAACTCATGCGAAGAGAAAATAAAATGAAATAATATGTTCCCTATCGCCACAATGATCTATGTTAATAGGTAACATGTGGAATTATATTTTTGAGAGCTCAGAGAACAAATGATAATACTATTTTTTTCCTATAATGTGGGAATGGCAACTCAAAGATTTTGTGTTGTGCTTATATTATTCATAAATGGAATGTGAAATTGATTGTTTACATAAATATGGATTCTATAGAAATGTACTTTTTCCAAACGATTATAGATGATTCAATCACACCATCACCTTGAACACCTTCCATTACATGTTAAAGTGCCATACGATCTTGTAAGTGTGATAATTCAGCTTTATAAGATTTATGGGCTAGACAGTATTGAATTAATTGTATTATTAGGTTTTTCGAAAACATATCAGCCTATGTTGTTTATTTATCCGAATAAATTATAAATTTAAAAGTATAACTTTTTTTAGAATTGTTTGAAACGGAATCTTGAAAATTTTTACCAAAGTGTGAATCAATGATAAACAAATTAAGAAACTTAATTTTACAAAACACGTTAACTCTACTTAGAATTATTATACAAATATTAAATGAACTAGAAATGAACAACTATTCAACCTTCTTTGAAATTTTAATGAATTACATTTTTACCATTAAGTGGGTATATCTCCCTAAATCACTAGATTTCTCAAATAGTCTATTGGAATTAAGATCTTTATGAGTATAAACAATGACCGTATTCAACGAGTTGTTATACTGGTAGCTTATCTGAGGAATAGTCAACTTCTGAATTATATTTTGCACACTTCACATCACCTGAACATTTTGTTGATGTAAAATAACAGAATTAATTATTACATATAAACAACTTTTTCTGTGATTTTTTCACAAAAAAAACACGCGCCCATCATCAAAATATAACCTAAAACAATTTGTTGTCTTTCTATTGAATATCACAGACAGCTTTGCTGTGTCGCCCATAAAGTATCGATTATGTGTATACAGAATTAATTAAAACAATGAGTAAAACGTGAATTGTTCTACGATTACAACTAACATCTGATTAATAGTTTTAGATTTCCAACCATCAAAAACCAAAATCGGACTGATGAAATAAATTTAACTCTTTAAAATGCGAATTTACAAGAGATGAATTTTAGTGCTTAATATTATCAATAGATGATGCCTTCAAGTATATTCGTATGTCTAGTTTATGTCACTTGATCGTAGCTTATCATAAACACTATAGTTGATTCTTTGATCTCATCGTAATATTTTTTTTTGTTCCACTCGAATAACTTCTTCTAAACTCAAGCGCCAACTTCGAAGCACTCTTTACTCTCCCTAGAGGTGAAAATTTTAACGCTGTGAAATAACGACGCATACGTCCATCAGAGATGCTGGGAGTACGTTTTTGAATGTGAAAATTGGCGTTTTAATTTCGAATTATGGAAAACATGAAATTATTTTTTAATTTCTAGCTGATAATTTCTAGGTGCAAATCATGATATTCCAGAAAAGAGGCACATGCTTGTTCCCCATTGTTAGTTGACTCCATTTCGAACAGAATCTGAATAAAATACTTCACTTCACAGGAAGGAAATTCCGCTTGACGATCGGCCAATAGCAAATGCTGAATTCGGGTGCGTTTTGTATGTATTCGGTTATTTGTAGAATAAACAGAGTATTAGTAGTAATTTTTAAGCAGACTTCTCGTATCAATATGAATACCCCCCAAGAGGTTGTCTTGAACGATGGAAGATAGTGACTAAAGTTTATCTTTCAGTCGCAGATGATTCCACATCTGATTTTATGAACATACTGTTCATAGTGAGCTCTGAATGGATTCTATTCAATCAAAAGTTAATCTGTCAGAGCTTTCCCCATATCACTTCACGAAAATGAATGAGAAAGATATGAAAAATTACAATTTTTTAACTATTTATAAAAAGGACTACATAAAGAAAACTCCTAAACCGTACAAGGTGCATCATGAATAGATTTACATTTAATACACTTACTTAATTCCAGATCTAAAAAATTCCTAACAATTCAAGAATTCAAGGACCCAATTAATGAGGGGTTTAGAAATTACCTCGAAATCGATAAAGCGAATATAGAAAAACCATTCGAAGACGGTGATGTTTACTTGACTGAGGTTTGTTATTACCGTTAATGTAATGTATACACTGAGACTTACTCTATAGAATATAATGAAAATTAAGGGGTACATATATTGAATGGGTCTCGATAATTAACTTTGGTTCTGATATAGGAATAATAATTTGATATTATTTGTCTGCATATGTAAATGCAGAATATTATAGACTTATCGAATTTTGTTTTCAGGTGAAAGGAGATCGAAAGAAAATAGGAAAAATGTACTTTGGAACACCCCTAGATCACATAACCATCCAAGGAAATAAACTTACAGAGGGAAAATCTATTTATCAAGTCGATTATTGTGATATAGGTATATCAATCTTCCCAATCTTGACAGGGTTGCGCACTTCTATGTTGTGTCATTGTCAGTCAATCTCTGCCTGTGTCATTGTCAGTCAATCTCTGCCATTAAAGTCTTGGATACAATCGGGAGAGCCCTCTATCGGACATTCAGGAAACCTGTTCAAAACTAAACTACCGTTTCTTAAAAAACATTTAGAAAATATGTAAAATATAACTGCTGCCAAATTGCCAAATTTGGTACTATCTCACTCGGACATCCAATATCTCATTTTTGGGCATCAACGGACCAACGCCAACTTCTAATGGACCTCGTCCATATTCATCCAATTATCACTCACTCACTAGGTGGCGCATTTGTAGCGTGAGATCTGTTGCTGGATTTAAAAGCACTCTTATATCGACCGATGAGGGCGCCACCGTTTTTTTAAAATGGAAATGATAAGTAATCATGGCGACAATGAGAAGTTATATTTGAATGTTGTATGTACATTTTTATTTGTGCGTTAATATCATTTGCGTCTCTTTAGTGAAGTGGTGGATGATATATTGTGACTCAGAAACGTTCTATAGAGTCTATATAGTGTGATTGAAGACGTTAGAATGCCCTCATTTGTTGAAATTTTTTATTTTCCAAACTGTTCATTGTTCTGAGGTTTTGGTGGATTGACATTTTTTTTCGAGTTTTCTAGCTATCTAACGGATCAATTACAATATCATTTACTGATTTTATATATTTGTCATATTAATTTCGTTTGGAAAAGGACCTTGCACCGCATCAATGGGGAATTGGCTTTCGGTTAATTTTCTCGAACTTTTCATATATTGCAGAACTCGTTTAGATTATATAGGGTGCTATAGATAACTTTTCCAAAATTTGAAATGGCCATTGTGAAGAGACTTTTTTGAATATATAAACCAAATCGAGTATGCATGGATTGTTCATACGGTCGATTTGAATACACTATAGAGAACAATGATTCCTGCACGTACAGATGATATACAGGGTGAGTCCAAAGATAGTAAGTTTTTTAATGATTTCCAAAAAATTGAGTGGTAGAATTTCATTCAATTTCAGATATTTTGTAGGGTACCACTATCAATTGTGATTGATGATATCAGCATCTCCTGAATTAAAATGATACATTTGCAGATACATAAAATATACAGGGTGGATAAAAAATTAGGGTCCTTTACTAATAATCTTTTGAAAGATTTCAAACAATTTTCTCTGGAATATTTTGAATGATATGTAAAAACCTATATATATATATATATATATTTATATTCGTTTATATATGTCAGAGGTATACAGGAAAATCAATGTCGGAGAATGTGCTGCGGCGGTATTCTGTGATTTTTCCAAAGCGTTGGACTGCGTGAATCACGAAATACTGCTCCAGAAGCTTGAACACTACGGCTTTCGCAATACGAGTCTGGATTGGATCAAATCCTACTTGCTGAATCGGAGGCAGTTAGTACGCTGTAGTACAGACTCAAACATAGCTAATATCGAATATGGAGTGCCACAGGGGTCAGTTCTTGGTCCAATCCTGTTTTTGCTAATCATAAATGATTTCACCGGCTTGAATATATGCAGATGATACTACCTTCCTATGGCACGACAAAACTGCCCAAAACCTACACGATAAAATAGAAAGAGAATTAACAGTAATACAAAAATGGTGTCACTCTAATTCTTGAGTACTAAACTTGAAAAAAACTAATATCATAACATTTCGTTGCAATCTCCCAGAACTATCTACTGGTACTACCACTTATGCAATAGAACATCATCTAAGTTTCTCGGGTTAGATATTGATAATAAGTTGAAATTTGAAATCCATATTAAATCCCTCTGTAGTAAGTTGGCATCTGGATGCTACGCCATACGGGCAATTACGAATGAGCTAGGATACTCAGCAGCAAGGACTGCTTACTTCAATCTCATAGAGTCACATTTGAGGTATGATATCGCATTTTGGGAAGGAAGTAGCCAATACCTTCTACAAAATGTATTCGTTCAACGAAAAAGAGCTCTGAGATATATTTGTAAAGCCAAACCAAGAGATTCGTGTCGAAAGCTGTTCATACATTTTGGAATCAGTCAGCCTCATACAGAAGAACAAAAATCTTCTTAAAATAACTGATTCGCAACACAACACACGACAACATAACATCATTAGACTACCAAGACCTACCAACACAATGGTAAAATATCGGCATTCATTGTGAAATGCCGACAGTTCTACCTCGAGGACAAAGACAACTACTAACTGACGAAGCCAACATGTCCAGAATCATAAAAAAACTAGATAGGTAGTTGAGGCACGGACTGGTCATTTGAAGACAATGTTAATTTTTTTTATCACAAAATTGATACACATATTAAAAATATAAAATGTTTCCTACAAATAGCAGGTGCGATAATAAATAAGTACCATCCGCTTATTCAAATGAGAGATGCCAACATAGAATTAGGCAATATAATGTTGGAAAAGGCTACTAGAGTCAACGTAGTTCAAGCCAGAGTTGAAGCAGAAAATCTAAATATGAGACGTGGTCAGTGGAAATTACTCTGACAGAATCATTTCAATGAATTCCCAAGATAAGATTTACAATGGGTACGAGATATAACTGTTGGCATATACCAGGTAGAATTGGCAGCATCGTATATACAAGATACTGTATATCATCATGATGGAAATGAATTTCAAATGGATGCAAATAAGAATGATTGTGGATTTTTACGAATGAGAGTTCATTCAAGATTCCGTAATGCCACCAAATATCAATTATTCATAGCATTCGAAGCTAATGTAGAGGATATTGAACAAATCAATAGTGTTAACGATGTTATATTTGGATATTATTGCACTTGTAAAACTGGAGCCAGGACCCTTGGATGTGGTGCCCATGTGGCCAGTATTATCTGGTACCTTGGCTATCATCCTTTCTGTACGTTGTTCATGTTATCATTTGTTTTAGTTCATTGGTACCCAGTTATATATTGTTTTTCCGTACAAAGAATTCCACAGTTTTGATTTTGAAGTAGGTAATATAATACATCATCAAACAAGATCAATTGGCGGTGAGCCCAATGTTTCCAACAGGATGTCATCTGAATACTGAAACTTGAATAAATCTGGATTTTCTCTCGTTTTTCATTAGCAACCTATACATTCCATATAGGTACGTCTTTTTAATGGAAATATGCTCACATATTTAGTTTCCTATTTTGTTGTAAATCAATGTTTCTGTTTTAATTATTTGCAATATTTCTCGAGATTCTTCTACCATCATTTGAGTTGTTCTATTAATCGTAGTAGATGAAGTTTCATTTACTAATAATATTGTTCAGAATCTTTCGGCAAATGTATGTCGAACATAATGTATTTCTGAAAATGTTTCAATGACATCAATATCAATCATAACTACTTCAAGGATATTATCAGTGAAGGACACTAGTTTTTTATCCACCCTGTATATTTTATGTATCTGCAGAGTGAACTTTCACCGTGAACGATCGAGTTTGTAACCGACTTTTCCGGAATTTCAGGCTATATCAATAAGCAGGACTGGTGCAGTTTCATGAGAAATACATAATAGATATGTCTGTGTTTAATTCAGGAGATGCTAATATCATCAATCGCAATTGATATTGGTATCCTACAAAATATCTGAAAATGAATGAAATTCCACCTCTCAATTTTTTGGAAATCACTGAAAAACTTGCTATCTTTGGACTTACCCTGTATATCGTCTGTACGTGCAGGAATCATTGTTCTCTATAGTGTATTCAAATCGGTCGTATGAACAATCGATGCATACTCGATTTGGTTTATATATTTGAAAGTCTCTTCACAATGGCCATTTAAAATTTTGGAAAAGTTATCTTTAGCACCCTATATAATCTAAACTGTTGAATTTAGAGCGGTGGTGCAATCGAGACATTTGATCAGCATCACGAGTTCTGCAATATATACACCGAGCAAATTCACCGAAAGCTAATTTCCCATTGGTGCGAGGTCCTTTCAGCCTGGGCTTTTGAGTTGCACAAACTGAAATCATTATTACCTTTATTTGTTATAAAAAAATAAGATAATTGATGGCAGTCACCATCAATTATATTCGTAGTATACAATGAAAAACAATTTTTAAACCAGTCTACAAAAAAGGCACACTATTTTAAACATTGACAGAAATTACAAAAGAAATGTGAGGAAAAAAAATATATTTTTCAAAATTACGTTATCCTAACCATATTACTTGTGTCTGTTGGTGAAAATGAAAGATTCAACAAAGAATGGGTATATTAAAATGAATATATAGATAGACTTGTGAAATGAAGAGAAGTTACCACTGCCGCTCTCGTGACTGGTTTTTTCAGTTTAAGATTATTTATCCAAGTCTTATACTTGTCAAATTTTTCCAGTCCAAGTTTGGTGACTATATATATATATATATATATATATATATATATATATATATAAGGAGTACTCATTCTTTTCATGAAACGTGTGAAAGGAGAGGTTAGGTTGGGATTTACGCTTCTACTATTACAACCAAACACGCAACAGTTTGTATTACTCAGCGAACGAACTTTCGACATAGTCTTTAGTATAAAAAAATCCCAATTTGTTATTAGTATTCACACAGCAAATTGTGTAAATAACACAACAGCCATATTGCGAGAATATAAACATTACTTTTCTTAAAACTTCAGTTCATCAACTTTTGAAATAGCAACCCATTAGTATAATTTACACTATGGCATCAAACGAGCTTGACTGAATAAGTTTTTTTTTCTAATTGATGAAATTTTAAATGCACAGAGGAGGATATCAGACAGAAACTGATTCATGGAGAAGGAGGGAAATATCATTTACCAGAAGGTTGGATAATTCCAGAGACGACTTACGATTTCAACTACAGAGATCCAATATTTTTCAGTGAACATGCTTTAGATCCGCCAACTATTGTTAAACCGATGGGAAACCTTGGACCGAATGGTAAGACTATCAGTTATGTTCATAGAAATACATGTAAAATGATTCGTAGAAAAATGACACAGAATGAGTTAAGTTATACACAGTGCGAGTTTCCAACTTGGAATAAATTCAGTAACTCAAAGACAGTTGTTTTGTTAGAAATATGCCCGGACAGATGGATTTTTCTTTTGAATTGCGCTCGTTATTATGTAAGAAAATGTTATACGGCGTGTCTCAAATTTGAGATATGACGTCATCGACTATTTTTTTTTAATGACAATCCTAATTTTTTTATGACTATTCTTGAAGGGTATAGTAAGTAACACATTTTTATTCCTTGTCGTTTGACAGATATGTAACAAACATCAACTAATGCGAAAAATGAAGGAATCTGACTCAATGAAATAATTCAGGCACTTTCGAAATTGTCGTTATTGGGCAGAAAACAACCCACACTGGATGAGGGAAGGCCACACTCAATATACAGCAAAAGTTAATGTTTGGGCAGGGATTGTTGGTAATCGAGTAATAGGACCGATTTTCTTCCAAAGGAATCTCAATGGAGATAGATATTTAGAATTCTTGCGGGAAGAACTAGTTCCGACTTTGGCAACTCTGTTTCCTGATCCTGATGAAGCCAATGTCCCGAATAGAAACATCTGGTTTCAACAAGACGGTCGCCTCCCCATTTTAAAAGACCTGTCCGTGCGTATCTGGATGATGTATTTCCAGGCAGATGGATTGGTTGAAGAGGAGCTGTTGAATGGCCTCCCAGGTCTCCGGATTTAACACCTATGGACTATTTCTTATGGGGGTACTTGAAAAGCAAGATTTTTAACACCAAACCGAAAAACATTGAGCAGTTACAAGAACGAATACGACAGGAGTGTAGACTAATTTCCGCCCAAGTAATTAGAAATGTTCAAAACGATTTTAACTTCCGTTTAGGATATTGTCAGTTAGTTACGGGACAACATTTTGAGCATTTATTGAAGAAACATATTTGAGTTGATATCAGATAGATCAGGTGAATCTCATTTTCGAATTAGTTGATGTTTGTTAAATATCTGTCAAACGACTAGGAATAAAAATTTGATATTTGGTACGCATGTGTAACTTACTATACCCTCCAAGAATAGCCATAAAAAATCAGAATTGCCATTAAAAAAATAGTCGATGACGTCATATCTCAAATTTGAGATACGCTGTATAACATTTTCTTACATAAAAACAAGCGCAATTCAAAATGAAAATCGTCATGTCCGTGCATATTTCTAACAAATCAACTGAATTTATTCTAAGTTAGAAACTCGCACTGTATATTTTCGGAGGTAAATACACTGATGAATTACAGTAACTGCGGGTTTTTTTATTAAAACTGAATATTATTACTAAATCGTGAAGATGAACAACTTTGATTAAATATTTGAATCTTCATTTTGGTAATTGCCCCAAATCCAACGTTCATATTAGCAATTCTGGTAACGAATAATATGCCCTTGATTTCTGGTAATATTCTGAGTTGATCCAACTCTGAGCTAAGATGAGAGAGATTGTTGACATGGTGCTACTCCATTTAATTGAAGGTAAGGTGCAATTTATTTTGCATATGCGTGGCCTGCCATTTTTAATAACTGTTGCTTCCCATGCCCTCCCCTTGCAAAATTGGATACGGTTACAGTGAGTCGTTATATTGTTTTCCGTTACATTTAATCCAATTTTTTACGCAGAGTCCTTTGTTCATTTACCTGTCACATTTACCCTTATAGGCATTTTTCCATACCACCCAACATTCCTTTCATTTTCCCAATATTTGGTTGGGGTTGAAAATGGAAGATCTGAAGAAATATGAGCCGTGCATTTCCATCGATATAACCTTACCGGCAGAGGTCGAGGTTATTACGATTTGGAGCAAGCCATTTGCTATCTGCACATTTTTTGGAGCCACTATGGCGCGTTTTAGAGAATATTTTCCTCCTGTCAAAAATCCCATGTAAATGAAGTGCAATTATCGCAAAATTACAGCGATAATTGCATTGTAGAAAGCGAAAGAGCCCTGCGATAATTGCACTGTAGACCGATAATTGCACAGTTCATATCCATGGCAATTACATTGTACACATTGATAATACAACGACAATTTATGAGTAACGTCAGTTTGACAAGTGATGTCTAAAATATTATTTATTAAAAATGTCTGGTTTCCGTCGGGCTTCATTACAAGCTATTGAAGAAAATGTGTTGGGAAACGAACCAAATAACACAAAACAGAACAGAAAATACGTGTGGCGTCAGTTTATGAGCTTCTGTGCTGAGAAAAACTATACTTTGGATGAAAAAGTACAAATTAATGTTCTGGCAAAAATATTAACGGACTGGGCATTCAATATGCGTAAGCAGAATGGCGATTAGTACTAAGAATTTACTGTTAAAACGATTTGGAACGTAACCGCTAAATGACTGATGGGAAAATATTTCACTGAATACAACATCAATTTGAACCCTTTTACTAATATTGGGTTCAAAGCTGCCAGAGATGCGGAAAATGCCAAGAGAAAACAACTACAGACAGATCCAGAGGAGAGAAAGGAAAGTGCAGTTTTTCTGAAGTACGATGAATTCCAAAATATGGTTTGTGGTTGTGACGAAAACACCCCAGATGGTTTGCAGAAGAAGGTATTTTTTGTATTTGCTTTTGAATTAGCTTGGCGTGGTGGAGATGGCCACACGTGCTTAATTTCGTACTTTAAAGAACAAGAAAATAACGTAGGTGAAAAAACAGGAAGGATTATTTACGATCCTGTTCACTAAGACGACGCAAGGAGGGGAAAAACCATGCGCTTCATTGAAATGGCTAATAAACAATAAAATCAATCCTGATTTGTGTCCAATTTGACTGTACAAAAAATTCCTAGAAAAGCGGGTTGGAATAAAAACAAAACGAATCTTTCTCAATAAATCCCGCTTGGAAGTTGAACAGAAAATGGTATAAAGATATTCCTGCTGGACGAAATACAGTAAGCAATTTTGGTTCAAATACAGATAATATCAAGCTTACTAACCATTCGTTACGAGCTACGGCCGTCTCCAATCTCGCAAAAAGGGGGTGGGCGAGCAGCAACCTATAAAAATCACGGGCCATTCAAATTCAAAATCAATAACGCCATATCTTCAAATGGATGAAGATCACTATGAAGAAATAGTCAAAAAAATGCGCCTTAATGACGTACCACAGGCACAGCATTCTCAAACATCCTCTTCAGCCGTTAATGCACCATAGCTGCATTGTCTATCCAAAATACGTATATTAATTGTGTATTTCACTGCAGTTCCTGCAACTATTGATTTAGTTTAACCTTAAATAAATTGTTTCATTATATTTTTACGTATACTTTCATAATATATAAATGAAAAATATTAAAACAAACGTATTTCTGCGTCTCTTCTTTTATTGATGACAAGCTAAGAATTCATAAATTAATAACGTCAGTTTGACAAGTTGACAGTTTATTGGGGAAATATTCACCCGAATTACACTCGTGCATCAAAATAACCGGATAATTTCGCATTCCAGCGTGTTGTCATTGAAATACTGCATTCGGTCATTTTCATATTTTGGAGAAAAATGAAAATGAACTCATGCAGTTTTTTGACAACACGCTGTCATGCAAAATTATCGGTAATTTTGATGCAATTACTTACGAAAATTGGATTGCACTTAAATCGGTTGGTTGATGTTTCGTCAGACTCTCTCTATTTGTCCATGGTAATTGAACAGCAAACATTTTTTCCTATAGTATCCTACTTTCGTTTCGAATGTATAAAAATTTTGAAGATACAGCCGAGAAAACTTCGAATAAAACTCCAGAATTTGATGGGAAAATCTATTTATTTTTGAATAAACAATAGCAGCAATTTCAGTTAGAAGCTAATATAACTCATTATTATATATAGAAAGTAAAATGATAGCAAAATATAAATAAGTGATGCAATAAAAAAATTAAATATCATATAAAACGGAACGCTAGTTTGATAAATATTACTTATAATACGTATATATTTAAACTATAAGAGATATGGATATGATTAAAATGTAATTTGGCAGATATTTTATCACTGAACAAAATTGTCTTGAAGGTCCATTACTGTATTTGCATTGTTTAACAAGTTATAAGTTATAAAAAATACGAAAATGTCAAAAAAAATCTTTAATTTTTTATAAATAATTGGATACAATAGCTACAAACTTGGTCTTTAATTCATTTTGAAGATTAATTAATCCTTTATAAAAACGACTTGGTTTATATTGTCTATTTTTTATGTTGTTCATTAACTCAGCTCTATTTTATTCGCACATTTATTGTTTGCAAAGTAATGCGAATAAGTCAGTCACTGTATTTGATGAAAAAAAAACAAAACGCAATCAAAGAGAATATCAATGCTTCTAAATATGTTAACAGAATATCAATAGCATGCCACCGTTCATCTGATGTATACATCTAAAAATGTTTCCCAGCTCGCACGCAAGCCGTTCTACGACCACATTTTTTAATTTTCAGAGAAGATAAACAACATCCTGAATGTGAAGACTGGCGATAGCGAATATAATCATACGTACGGAAAACTGGGTGGCTTCATAGTCGAAAATCAAATGCATGGAAAGATTAATCACCCTAAATGCTCCTGTGAAAAACATACTATCAAAAGAACTTGATTTGCTCTGGAATAAAAGTCTCGATAAATAAAAAAAACACTATCCGAACTGTGTATAAACTGAATAAGATGCTATGATGTAAATAATAGCTTTCAGTTTGAGAGGATTAGTGTATAAATAAATTTTTTATGTCTTTATTTTGTGAGTAGGTACAAAATGTCAATGGCATTTTTTTAAAAGTTCATATCCAACTTTCCCGATGTCGTTTTGATATCTTGTGAGGGGAACATGTAATCTTGCAGGACGAATATATCCATTCACTGAAAAAAATAAAAATACTATAACTTTCTGCAAAGGATATTGAATATTTGAAGGAAACAGTGATGTTATTTTTGGTGAGAACTGATATCAACAATCTCTTTTTCGAGATACATCTCATGTGGGTATATAAGGGTTTTTTTTTGTATCGTACAAATTGTTTTTTTTATATGGCGACATACACAACATTTTAGATGAAACATGAATTTATTTGTCTTTGAAACGAATATTTCTTTGGCAGGAGTGGAAGAATTTTATATTTCGTGCAGAAATATTTATATTTTTGCACGAAATACAGAATTCTTCCACTCCTGCTATTATGTTACGTGCACACAGCTCCAAAAAATTCAATGAAATATTTCTTTTGCATTAAACATACATTGTAGATTGTACAAGCTACATTGTAGATTGTAGCCTTCTACCTCGACCTATAAGGTGTTTTGAACATTACCCTTCATCTTTTCAAGAACCGGGATTCCGAGACTCTTTGCGAAGTGTATGAGTTTCCTGTCAGCTAATTTCCTGATGTCTGAGGGCTTTATTGAAATCCCTCCTAAGCTTTTTGCAAAACATCGCTTAGCAGTAGCAAAGCAGGTGTTAGTATACTGTTCATGCAATAATTATCTATTGCATGTGTCCCAAGTTTTCCGTTTAAAATCTAACAAGTTATTATTTATCAACCTTATGGCGATCTACAAATCCACTCACAGCTATAGGTAAAGTATCTTCATATATATGTAAGAAGAAAGAAGCACTTCTACAGGTTGGCAGACAATTAACATAAAAATATATTATGCGAATACACTTGAGGAATAGGTCATGGGTTATAATATCCAGGGAGGTCAGCTAATTCACGGCAGCAGGAGTGGCATTCAGGATCTCATTCCATTCTCCTTCGAATTTTCTTATTGGGCACTCGTTGGCTACGTGGGCTGCAGTTTGGTCCGGCGCTCCGCAGTCGCATTCCTGGGTGTCCGAGAGTCCCCACTTGTACAGCATGGACATGCATCTGGCGTGGCCAGTTCAGATGCGGTTGAGGCTACACCATGCTTTCCTAGGCATTTGCATTCCTGGGAGAGGAACGGTAGGGTCCTCGTGGTTAAAATCATGATTGGTTGTCCATTTGGTTTTCCAAGCTTCTCCGATATGAAATGGTTCATGATGGGTTAGAACCTTATCTTGCCAAATGGGGTTTCGGGACTTGATACGGCAGTTTGGAGCGTTGTCCAATATCATGTGTATTGGTAGATTTCTAGGGTATTTAGGATCGTGTAGTTTGTTCCATTTGTGAACAGTAGCTTGTTGTCTCCTCAGGTTTGGGGTGGACTTTAGGGTTCCAGATATGATTCTCATAGTTTCATTGAGGTGCACATCGACTTTGTTAGTGTGGGAACTCTTGTACCACACTGGTGCACAGTATTCTGCCGTTGAGAAAACAAGTGATTGAGCTGCCGTTCGTAGTGTTTCTGCTTTTGCTCCCCAAGTAGTCCCAGCCAGTTTTCGGATTATGTTGTTCCTGGTTTTTAGTTTTTGTGCAGTTATCTCCAGGTGTCTTTTGTACGTCAGGGACCGGTCTAGTGTGACGCCAAGGTATTTGGGGTGGCTGTTGTGTTTTACTCTTTTTCCACAGAATGTGACATTCAGGTTTTTATTTGCAAGGCGGTTATTCAGATGGAATGCACATACCTCGGTTTTGCTTGGGTTTGGGCATAATCGCCACTGTTTGTAGTATCTCCCGAGGTTTTCTAAGTCCGCCGTAAGCGTCTCTTCGCCATCCTCTAGGAGCCCGCTTTGAGTGGCTATAGCGATATCATCTGCATAGCAGAACTTCTGGGAGTTGGTTGCCGGCATGTCACTGGTGTAGAGATTGAAGAATATGGGGGCTGTTTCTACGTGGTTTGCTGAAGGACCACCCTTACGGGAATTGATTGTGAATGATAAACGTAGTCGAACTTTACTGCTTTACTGCTATTTCTGTCGATTTGTACAACTTTTACATGCGAACTTTTCCTTGACAATGTCTCTGTCACTCTTGTCATATCATTCTTAATATTTTACCTAACGACAGTTCTATACAGGGCTATGCTATGTTACATAACAAAATATATAAAATTATCGATTGTCCATAGGCCGCCCACCTTGAAAGATTCACTTTCAATAGAGAAAAAATGCCTTAACATAATATACATAAATTGATGCACTAAATGAAATATTCAAAAACTAACATTTAGAAATGCTCATTACATCAATAGCCTCTACATTGGTAAAAAACAAACTTTGTTTATTGAACGTCTAAAAACATTTCCACTGGACACCTTTACAGACACTACACGTGTCACCTTATCAGCCCCTGGATGAACTTCAACAATGCGAGCCATAGGCCAGCGTAGTGGTGGAATATTGTCCTCCTTCAGAATGACCAAATCACCTACTTTGGGATCAGCTGAGGTGGTTTGCCATTTATTTCTCTGCTGCAACTGGGTGAGATAATCTCTTGACCATCTAGACCAAAATTGTTGAAACAACTGCTGTGTCTTCTGATATCTGGATAGTCTGTTCATATTTAAATCCTGAACGTTCTTCTGTGGTGCAGCAGCCAACGTGTCTCCAATTAAAAAAATGAGCAGGAGTGAGAGGTAGGTAGTCATTAGGATCGGATGAGAGGGGTGAGAGGGGTCTGGAGTTGAGGCAAGACTCGACCTGTGTCAACACCGTGTACATTTCTTCATAACTAACTGAAGCGAGCCCTAAAATACGTTTCATATGGAATTTAGTCGATTTCACGGCTGCTTCCCAAATACCTCCCATGTGTGGAGACTTCGCGGGAATAAACGTCCACTTTATACTGTCCGAAGCAAGAAATTTTTCAATTTTTTCTTTATGACCTTCGTTAGCTAACAAGTTGCGTAATTCGATGAAATGATTGTTAGCACCAACAAAATTTGAACCGTTGTCTGAAAATAATTCTGAGGGTTTTCCCCTTCTAGCAATGAAACGTTTCAACGCATTCAGGAAACTGTCTGTACTCAAATCTTTGACTAACTCTATATGCACCGCACGTGTTGAAAAACACACAAAAATACATATGTATGTCTTGACTAATTTTGTTTTACGCAACGTTCCTTCCTTTACGAGGATGGGACCAGCGTAATCAACTCCACACTTTGAAAAAGGCCTGCTTGGAATTACTCTTGTGATCGGTAGATTCCCCATAAGAGTTTCCGAAGCTGCAGGACTAACTTTGAAACATTTTATGCATGATTTGACAACCCGTTTAACTAAATTTTTCCATCAATTGGCCAGAAATTTAATCTTATTAATGAAAGTAAATTTTGAACACCTGCATGTAAGTGTTTTGAATGTTCAAATTCTACAATCAACTTTGTGATTCTGTGAGACTTAGGTAGGACAATTGGATGTTTTTGCGAATAGGATACATTCGCGTGCTCCAGTCTACCTCCGACTCTGATCAATTCGTGTTCATCTAAAAATGGATTCAGACTTATGAGTTTACTGTTATTAGGTATGGGGCGAGACAACTTGAGTGCATGCATCTCTTGTGTGAACTCAGCTTTTTGAGCCAGTCTTATCAATAATCTTAGGGAGTTCTCGAGTTCGTCTACTGTCAAGTTAACACCTTTTTTTTTTTTAATAAGGTGTTTTTGCAATCAATAAGCTACTAACTTGTAGCTTCGTTAAAAAATTTCAATTAAAATCATCTTAAGTTGTAATAATTTACGTTATTTCGGGAATTTTTCATATCTATATCATATATGTCATTTGGATAAGAAATTTTATTTTCAACTAAAATGCAGGACCGTACCACCAAATTTTGACCCTTTTAATTCGGTAGGATTTATACCTCGCGAAATAATATCTGCTGGGTTATCCGCAGACCTTACGTGCTTCCATTTTCCTTCACAGGTGAGTTCTATAATTTTAGTAACTCTGTTTGCAACGAATGTTTTCAATTTGCCTGGATCAATTTTTAGCCACGCCAATACTATTATAGAATCAGAATAATAATGAGTACTGGATATTTCGACATCGAGTATTTTTCTCACAACATGCATTAATTCTGCAAGTAATGTAGCTGCTAAAAGTTCTAATCTGGGAATGGTGTGTTTGCCTTGAGGTACAACCTTTGACTTGGCACATAAAAGCCGCGAGATGACTTCACCCTGTTTGTTTTTGGAACATAAATATATGCATGAACCATATGCCTTCTCCGAGGAATCGCTAAAACCGTGTAGTTCAATATTTGTAGGATTTTTACATAGAACGTGCCGTTCAATTTCAATTTCATTTATAGAATTAATTTGCTTTAAAAATGTGATCCATTCTTTCACCATGTCCGCAGGTAAAGATTCGTCCCAAGAAATTTCTCTTTGCCATAATTTACGCATGAATAACTTTGCTTGAATGGTTGCCGGGCCTATTAGACCTAGCGGATCGAAAATTCTCGATATTGTCGCTAATACTGAGCGCTTCGTCAGAGTTTTATCATCAAAATTTATATTTACCGCGTAACTCAATGTGTCTGATTTTGGATTCCACGCGATTCCTAAAGTTTTCAATTCCTTATTGTCGTGATACTGTATTAGTTTGTCTTCATTTTCTTGATTACCTAATATCGAATTTAAAATGTCCTTTTCATTTGAACACCATTTTCTTAAAGGAAGGTTAGCGCTATTGAGAATTTTTGTTATTTCATCGTATATTTCTAAAGCCTCATGTTTCGTGTCAACACTGATCAATAAATCGTCCATATAAAATGAATGTCTTATAAATTTCGATGTGCGTGGATATTTTTCAGCGAATTCTAATGAGAGTTGTTCTAAAACCTTAGTTGCGAGATAACTTGCGGATGCTGTCCCGTATGTCACTGTATTGAGATCGTAAACCTTTATTGGCTCTGATTCGTTATAACGCCATAGTATCCGCTGATATTTTCTGTCTTCCGGGTGTAATATTATTTGCCTAAACATCATTTTTATGTCTGCACTCAAAACATATTGATGTAGCCTGAGACGTGTTACAATTGAGAAAAGATCATCTTGAACGTTAGGACCTACAAGTAATAAATCATTCAGCGATATACCTTCATTGGTTTTTGCGGACCCGTCGAATACAACTCTGCAACGAGTTGTCGTACTGCTTGGTTTTATTACCGGATGATGTGGCAATATATACGAGGGCTGTTCAATGTTTCCGTCGAAATTTTTTATGAATGTCATATGTCCCATCGATTCATATTGTTTTAAAAATTCCGTGTATTCTGCCCTCAAATTATCATCGCGCTTGAATCTGTTCTCGAGAGAGTGTAGGCGTTTCAATGCGAGCGTTGCAGAATCGCCTAAATCTGACATCTGTACTGAAAAAGGTAATCTGACTATAAATCTGCCATCAGAGCTACGACTCGTCGTTTTTTCAAAATACTCTTCACAATACTGTTCTTCCTTGATCAGAATATTCTTATGCGGAATTTCTTCAGTTTTCCAAAAACTTGTTAATGATTCATTTAGCATTTCATTTGATATCGTTTGCGTGAGATTACAAAATGAGTTACGATTTGAATATTTGTGCAAATTGATCGAGCCCGTGACTATCCAACCTAAAGTAGTTTCTTGTAAATTAGGTTTGTTTTTCCCAAGTTTGAGTTGATTCGGACATAAAAGATCATAAAATATATTAGCTCCGAGAAGAATGTCAATATTTTGTGGTTTATTAAATTCTGGATCAGCTAGCGTGATGCCTGTCGGTAATTTGATATATTTTCATTGAATTCTGTGTACGGAATTTTTTCCGTAATCTTGTTTAATACTAAAAACGTTAAATCGCATTTGAATGAAGTTGATCGAGATTTGATAGTGGCTTTTGTTGTCTGTGTGATAGTCATAACATTTTGATTTATTCCCGCAATAGATATGCGAAAATCTTCGCAAAGCAAATTCAATTTCTTGGAGAGTCCTTCTGTGATTAGATTACTCTGACTACCAGAGTCCAAGAGAGCCTTGCAAACGTGAGCATTTCCGAGTGTATCATAAATTATTATTTGGGCTGTTGATAATAAAACTAACTGATTATCGCGTGTATTTGTGTTAGAGCCTTGCAATACCTTGTTGTTTGCCTGTTCTGTGCTAATATGTATTTGTGCTGAGCCTTGCGAACTACCTTGTTTGGTCGTAGATTGAATGCTCGGTATGATCTCTGATTGAGTACCACTGTTAGTATTATAACAGTTGCTTGTTAGTATGGGCGTTATTACTTCCGTATTTGTTACGAGATTGGTTGAGATTTCAGAAATATCCGCATTTGATGAGGTGGCAACTTGTTGTAAATTATTGTTCGAGTAATGTGCTTGATTGCTATTGTGAAGTAAAGTATTATGATTCAAGTTGCATCGTTTACAATTGCCTGATTTACATGCCCATTTCAAATGACCAGGTCTAAGGCAATTACTACAGAGTCGTAATCTTTTGATTTCTTCGTATTTTTTGCTAATTGGCAATTTAATGAAATCTGCACAATTGTGAATGAAATGAGGTGCCTTGCAATAATGACATGATATATTTAGCCCGTTATTGGTGACTGGAAGTGAGTGTTCATGTCCTCTTTGCCTTTGATAAGTTATATGTGACGGTAACTTACAACCTTGATTATTTGCTATTCTTTGCGTATTGTAGTTGGATTTTTTATTGTTATCCGAGAGAGTTTCGAATGTGAAACATTTCTTATTCAAAAAGGTAATTAGCTGATCATACGTGGGGCATTCATCATTTTCTAGTGAGTTTTCCCATTCGAGGTTCATGAAATTGTCTAATTTTGATGTAATTAGGTAGACTAAGAGAATGTCCCATTGATCCGTGGGCAATTTTAGATTCTTGAGTGCACCTAAATGATGTTGAACCTTATCGGTGAGTTGTCTGAGTGATGTTGCTGAACCTTTTATGACTACTGGGAGATCAAAAATTGCTCTGACATGAGTGTTAATAATAATTCTTTTATTCTGATACCTCCTAATGAGTGAATCCCATGCTACTGTATAATTGTTGTCAGAAATTTGTAATGAATGAATTATTCTCGCTGCATCATGCTTTAAAGAAGTCTTTAGATAATAGAATTTTTGTATGTTTGTCAAACTCGTGTTTTCATGTATCAATTGTGAGAAAGTATCGTGAAAATTTATCCATTCATCATAGTTTCCTGAAAACGTTGGAAGATGTATTGTTGGTAATTTCAAATTTGTTACCTGGTTCGTGTTTGTTGAGATTGCATCAGTAATTTGAGTATTATTACGCGTGTTGGTTACCTTTTGAGATTGTAGTTCAACTGAAAGACCCTTTGCCTTTGCAATTGCTTGATAAAATGCCGTTTCTTGTTCTTCGCGCTTTTCTTCTTCGCTTTCGTCTAGTACTTCTAAACGCGATTGTATAATATCATATTGTTCGAAAACCGATTCGATTTTATTCAATCTTATTTCCAGTTCGATTATGTTATATTTTCCTACTGTATTCATGAATGCTTGAAAACGTGTTAATTGACTCTTTAATTTACCTCGTGTTTATCTTAACTCCTTTACTTCGTTTTCCATCGTGATTATGAAGTTTCAATTCGTGATAATATGAATGAATGAACAAGAATTCGTATTTACAGATCGAGAAATACCCCTTTTTTTATAGGTTGGGAGATTGTCAGGAAAAAGGAAAAATGAGTTTTTACTTGTGTCGTTGCTGCTTTGCTATTTCGTTGGCCTTGATTCTAAACAGCTGAGTAGACTACTGTATCTGAAGAGACGCTTACTACTGGAAGGAATGCTTCTTTTGTCGAGGACTGCACAATTTTTCTTCTGGTTGCTGGCAATACGTCCGGTTCGAATTGGACCAAAAATGTTTCTACGTGGTTTGCTGAAGGACCACCCTTACGGGAATTGATTGTGAATGATAAACGTAGTCGAACTTTACTGCTTTACTGCTATTTCTGTCGATTTGTACAACTTTTACATGCGAACTTTTCCTTGACAATGTCTCTGTCACTCTGTCATATCATTCTTAATATTTTACCTAACGACAGTTCTATACAGGGCTATGCTATGTTACATAACAAAATATATAAAATTATCGATTGTCCAGGGGCTAACACTGATCCCTGGGGTAATCCATTTCTAATGATGAATGACTTGCTAGTTGATTGTCCAAGAGTGAATTTGAAGTATCGGTTTCTTAGCATATTTCCCATAAGTTTAGTTAACTTGGAGCAAGGTATTATTTTCTTTAGTTTTAGTATCAGGCCATCCAGCCATACGGTGTCGTATGCAGCCGTCAAATCGACAAGTATTTCCATAGCTATTCTAAATTCATAATCACAAATGTTCAGGACCATCTGTATGGGATTAGGAATCTGTACGGGGTTATAAATCTGTATGGGGCTAGGATACATTATTTTATACTTTTCAGTTCGTTCTAAAAACGTAGTATATTAGAAATTTTCATTTATTTAAATAATTATTTTCATTCAACGTCGGCCTATTTCTGCACACCAACCGGAAATTTTTGACAAAATATAATATTGAAAAACATGACGTTCAAATTGTTTTCATCGTCATCTTTCTCTATTAATATTTCTATAAAAATATCCTACTGATATTTTCAAATAGTTCTATTTTGAATTAAGTTAGTCACCTACAGACCTGAAATGACATTTAGTGTTCTTTTTAATCATATTCCCTCCCACAACATTTCTATCATATAAAGCGTTTGATTAATGGATTGGATGATAATTCATGAATCCATCCATGCTTTAACTTCAGTAGCGTAGGTCGAATAAACGATAGGAAAGGAGTACAATTATTTTTCGCCACGAAATATTGGAAGATATGCCAAACTCCATTAGCAAATAATATTAGCAAAAACAAGTGAGCTCGTTTACATAGCATAGAACAAAAAAGTGCTTTTTCCAATATTTTTATTTTTTTTTGGTCGAATCCTGGATTTTATTTTATTCATTATTTTAAACGAGTCAGTAGAATTATATCGTGATGTATGGTGCGATTTCTTCATCTGTGCTGTCAGTTAAATGAATATGCTATATCCTTTTCAATTAAATATAGCAGAGATTCGGATTGGATCACGTTATGAGGGAGGCAACTCTGATATGGTATCTATATTTGTTTTATGATCAACCATCCGGAATATTTGTATGGCATAAATGGCATTTTTTTAAATTACAGTGACTCGGAGCTAAAGTATCACAAGTCAAACATGTTCGAAATATTGTATATAAGAAATGAAAAATTGTGGCATATCAGACATATTATTGAATAAAAGAAAAAAAACAACCTAAAGCTGGATTCGAATCCACGACCTCTAAATCTCTAGTCAGACGCTCTACCAACTGAGCTATTGGAGAATTATGGGAAAAAGCGATTCACAAATATGCAGACGGAACCTATGTCTCAATAGATCATTTGGTAGAGCATCTGACTAGAGATTTAGAGGTCGTGGGTTCAAATCACGCTTGAGGATGGTTTTTCTTTGATTTAATAATTTGTCTGTTTTTCCTCTCACGTATTTTTCACAGACGCAATTTTCCATTCATTTGAGCGCTGTATATATATAGAAACGAGATATGCTGATGAGCAGGGGATAGTTGGATTTTCGTGATACTGAGTCGGATTTACACGATTACCAGTTATTGAGTCGGTATTCGAAGATATTAAGTCATAATTAGCTAATTCCGAGTTATTAAATCGAAATTCAGAAAAACTGAGAGTGTTTTTCTTTAATTATTTGTCTGATATGCTATAATTTTTTTTTCATGTTCTTTTCACCAACGTAATTTTCCACTTCAATGTATATATGTTTAAAACTCAATAGGCCTCATGGTTTTTGTTACATACTCAGAAAAATCTCAGGTGGTTGTCGACAGTAAATTCAAAATTTCTTTCCAATTCGATGATTTGGACGGGTTTTGTATAAAAAAAATCCCCATAGCTGATTTGATTTGTGTTTTTCACTTGAATCTAACATTGACTTCTTGACGACCCCAATGAATTCGTTGAATGTTAATTGGAAATATCAAAAGCATCCTGTAAATAAGCGTGATTGAACAAATATAAATTTGTGAATCATCCGCATGATGACAAGATTTGCAATGTGTTGGATGAGCTAGTGGTGGTGATATTAAGCGGTCACCCTCAACCAATTTTCATAAGATTTGCACTATTCATAACTCTCAGTTCTTCGGAAGTAGTAACCAAAAGAGTGTAGATGAGTTCAGATACTCCTCTTAGATATAACCAATGAATTGAAGATTTTCTACCGTCAACTTTTCTCAATAAACTTTACAGTAAGAGGTTATAGACACAACAGAACCAAATTTGGAACGAAGACAACTTATGTTGCTCAAAATCACAGTTTCGATGAGAACATCTTAAACAACACAATTCACCAATTCACTGGTCAACTTCAGGAAGGAGACATAAGACTCAAGGAATGTTTCCTATTCTCCCAAGAACGCAAAACAATTGTAAGATCTTTTAATTTATTTATGAGGTAAAGTATGTTAGTGAGTGGATGATTCATTGTAGGTTTCATTGGAGATACACATAATGCGTTTCAAGCATGTGAGGGGTAATCAAAATTAGTTGTTACAGTACATTACCGAGAAAAATCAATGATCGAAGTGGTCGTCATTTCAAATATTAGATATGTGTCTCAGATCGTCTATCTATTGGTGTAGCGGACCAATTATGAATTCAAAATTAGATGCCAGCGCCAGAGTGGCGAAAATTCAAACCAGACATACTTACATTGTTTGACAGTTTTTTCAGAGGTTATACACTTGTGTTTGGAGTTTTTCTTGAAATATTTTCATTTGGTATTATTTTCCAGTTATTTTGTGTAGTGTTATTAATTTCAAGACTCTAGTGAAATGGTGTATTTGAATCTTATGACAATATTTGCGAAAACTCACTTTGAAGGAGACAAAGTATGTTCTAAATTGCTTGCAAATAAAATGTTTTTCGAAGTTTATGGACAGCTTAGTGGAGTCCTCGGGAATTATTGTTATGAATTATTTTGAAGAAATGTTACACATTATTATTTGCGAATGTTCGAACTAAAAATAAAACTAACAAAAACAGTTTTTTTAATTTCTTATAAACAAACAAGATGGTGTGAAAATGTGTCCTTATCACCTAGATATACATATAAACATACATATATACATACACTTTTTTTCCATAGTTCATGAATAATCTTCGGTATCTTGAATAATATATCTTTTTTCTCTTCTTAACTCTTTTTTTTTCTTTTCAACTCTCTTTGAAGGTTCTCTTTTTCACTTTTTTCTTGGTCACACACGATACAGGAACATTTTTGGAAGGAACTGTACTCTTCTTCACGATCCCAAGAGCCTAACTATAGACTCACTCAATCCCAGATTAGTCTGCACCAGTATGTTACATTCATTTTCTCACGGAAAATGATAAAAACTTATTCCAGTACAACAGGATCGTTTTGCCCAAGAGTCACATTGAGGTATACAACAATCATGATTTGAACTAGAATCACTATTTTTTTCACTCGATGACATAGGTACAATAGTCAACAGAATATTCACCAGGTAATCCAGAATTTCATTGAATGTCACCAATAACAAGAGATTCCACAAGTTTTAAGTGTACAATGGCTAAAATCATATAAACATTGATGTTTCGAAAAGTAAACAATGTGTCCTAATCATATAGATATACATATATAGTCACTCTTTTTCCATACTGCATGAATAATTTTAGATATGTTGAATAATATCTCTTTTTTCTCTTCTTAACTGTCTTTTCTTTCCCCTCAACTCTCTTTGAAGGACCTTTTCAACTTTTTTTCTTGGCCACATACGATATAGGAAGATTTTGGGAAGAGACTGTATTCTTCTTCAAGAGCCCATCGTCTAGCTATAGACTCGTTCAATCCCACATTAGTCTGCACTGCACCAGAACGTTACGTTCATTTTCTCACGGAAAATAATGAAAACTTATTCTAATACAATGGTATCGTTTTGCAAGAGTACACAACAGTAATAATTTGAGGTACACAACAGTAATAATTTGAACTTGAATCACTCATTTTTCACCCGAGGACATACAATAGTCAAGAGAACATTCACCAGGTAAACAAGAATTCCATTAAATAACAACAATTACAAGAGATTCGATAAGTTTTAGGTATAGAATGGCTAAAATCATATAAACAATGTTTGGAAAAGTAAATAATGTATGTTTGTATAGTTTCAAAAATGGACACCAGAGGGAGTATCCGTTATTTTGAATTCCCAATTGAGATTCTAACAGTGTACAAATTACATAAAAACAATATTTAAAAAATGTAATCTACACAACAACTTTTATGAAGGAAGGATTACTGAAATAATAACATTATTTTCGTCGCCAGGATCCTATTGCAACTCATTCATTTTCACATAATGCTTGTACGTATCAGTCAGGTTATTGAATGTGAATATTGGTGTTTGCAGCAACGAAAAAGAAAACATTTTGAAGTTAATACAAACTTTCGGAAATCTTTATTTCCATCAACAGGGAGACTACAATAGAAAATATGATACAGTTAAATTATTCTCATTGGAAACTGAAGTAAAGTTCTACTTACATCTGTGTTGAGATTGGTTTCAATGATGTTGAAAATCAATTAAGGGATAGATTGAGTGGAGAGTTGAGGTTCAACCACGTCTGAAATTTTCAGAATATCGACGTTTCAGCTCTCATTTTGAAGTCATTTCCAAAAACACTCAGAAATAGAGAGACGTTAGGTGAAGGTCATTTTTACTTTCGTAATTATCCCAAATGTGTTTTGTTCCCCGCTAGGTGGCTGACTGTGATATATAATGTGAATTGAAATTATGTATGTAATTTAAAAATTGAATTGGATTGAATATAGTTTTAATTATGATATTCAATCAATCAATACTTTATTTTCCTGAGATTTTTTTACAAGCATGGAAATCGTCAAATACACAAGTGGAAATAGGAGTTGAAAGATCAAGTGATAAAATATGAAATATACATGTGAGAAAAAAAAATATATTGAATGTACATAAAAAAAATTCAATAGTAGTGGTAGGAGATAATCATATAAAACAATTGAAAAAAATATATAGTATAAACAGTAAAATAGTAAACAAGCAAACAATCAAGATGTCAAGCAGCCAGATCAGTTTGAAAATATTCATCTAGTGAATAAAAGGCATTTTTGAAGATAATACTTTTAACGCTATTTTTGAAATTGATGGGATTAGACATTTTCTTAATGAATATTGGAAGTTTATTAAATATTTTTAAAGACATAATATGAGGTCCATTTGATGCAGATGTTAATTCGTGAACAGGAATTATCAGATTATAATTTTGTCTTATAAGCAGCGGCTATGTGGATAGTATCCCTTTGCTGAAACTTGTGGTAATGATTCTTAATGTAAGTGACACAATTCAAAATATACATGGATATCACAGTTAAAATTTGTAATTCAGTGAATAACTGCTAACAAGAATCACCATATTTTATAAAACTTTCTTTTTTTGCGAAATCAACAGATCATTCAATCTACTGCAATTACCGTAGCAGACTAAGCAATAATTTAGACTTGAGTGGACATAGGCATAGAAGTAGCTTAATAAAATATTAATGGGGACAAAATTAACGAAACAATGTTTGGATAATTTATAAGAAATAGAGTCAATATGATCAGTCCAGGATAATTGGGAGTCAATGTTCAACCCTAAGAATTTGACTGATTGTTTCTGTACAATAGATTTAGTATTTGCTCTAACCAATATACTACAATCCATTTCTCTAAGCGAGAAAACAATGGTATTTGTTTTGTTGCTATTTAGTGCGAGGACGTTTCTGGAGCACTAATTAAGCATATTTACAACTGCAGTACCTGCCTGGTCAGATAACCCTTCACATGCAGAACTCAATATGAAGGACGTGTCATCAGCAAACTATACAGTACAATGTTGTTGATTAATATTGGAGATGTCGTTAACGAATAAGAGAAAGAGAGTAGGACCCAGACACTACCTTGGGGAACACCTGTTAAGATGTTACGATTATCAGAATGATATATTCCCGATATGAGCCTAACCTTAACAGATTGTGACCTGCCAGTCAGATAAGTCTCAATCCATTTGAGACTTTGGCCGCGAACTCCAATGTCATAAAGTTTATCAAGGAGAAGTTGATGACTGATGGTGTCAAATGCACGTGACAAGTCAAAAAGAATACTGATCGTTTTTTCGTCATTTTCAAATTTGGATAAAACCTGTGTTCATTGTGTTCATTGTGTTGTTTTCCAGATTCCTATTGAAAAATGAATGGAAAATATTCATATGAGATGCTGATGAACAGGGGAACTAAGTTTGCTAATTTGAAGTTATTTAGTTGGATTTCCGAGATACTCCGTCGGATTTAGACAATTCCGAGTTATTGAGTTGGAATTCCAAGATACTAATTCATAATTAGCTAATTTGGAGTTATTGAATCGGATTTCAGAGATACCAAGTTGGAATTAGGAAACGCGTTATTAGGTAGCAGTGTTGCATTTTGACATTATCCGACAAAGTGTGTTATTTTTGAGTGTTGCAAATATTTTAAAGATTTCAAAACGAGCATGGAGATAAAGGATCTACTACCAGCAAATTTCTCACTCGATCTGAATTTTGTTGATGAAGTAGCACAAAAATTATTGGTCGCCCCAGTCAGTATCTGATCAGTAAACCCCCCCATAGATGCGCCACTGTATTGATTCAAAGCGGACACTTTCCAAGAAATCTCAAGATGTTCCAGACGCGGTGGCGACTTCAAAAATAATTCATCAGGCTAACATCTTGTCTATTTATCAAATATCAAAGGGAAAACCGACCATACAACAGTCATGTGAGCAAAATCACACACGCTGAATTTCTGGGATTTTTTTTAATACGAATAGACCTGGTGAATCAGTTGAAGATGAACATATGTTGAGAATTTATCGCACACCAGAATAGTCTTCTAATATGTTTTAAGAATTGGTGGTTGTGAAAGAGTTATCCTATGAATCTATTTTTTGATAATAGAAGGAAAAATCCTCAACTCGGAAAATTTGCGGAACGAGAATGCTGAAACTATACGTTTATATACATTTCTGGGTTGAATTGTAAATAAATTCCAAGAGAAGTAGAAAAAAAAAGAGTGCGTGTGACCTATACGCGCGGGTGAACTTCTTTGACGTTGTGGGTTGGTGGCAGATATTACGATTACCTATATACAGTGCTTCTCAAAAGTCCCCTCCCCCCTCCTCTTATTTTTGGAACGATTATACATAAACAGGTGAAATTTGGAAACTGAATATTAAAGGTTGTAAACTTCCCTACTAGTGATGATAGATGACGAAATCGTCAAAGATGACGTCACAAGGCCATTGTGACCAATAATTTTAAAAGGAACCCTACGGCAAGCGACACCTCTTTTAAAAGGTATCGAAAAAACCTATTCAATGATACTAATTTTGTTTGTGTTTATGGCAGTTGTAATGGCTCATTAGTAAACATTAGAATTTATATTCCATTCAGTATGATATTCATTACAGATTTAAGAATCAGTATCTACTTAAAGAAATTGCTCGAAGTAACCTCCATTTACTTCCTGACAGTGAAATATCCTACTTTTGAATTCTTCTCGTACTTTTGCAAATGTGTCTGCGGAAACAGCCTCACATTCTGCAACAATACGTTGTTTTAAAACGTCAATATTGTCAGGTTCAGTGGCGTAAACCTTCGATTCAAGGTACCCCACAGAAAAAAATCCAAAGGTATGAGGTCCGGTGATCGAGCTGGCCATTCCGTTGAACCTCGTCGTCCAATCCATCTACCACGATACTCCTCATCCAAATACCGTCTTACTGCACCGTAATAGTGTGGAGGAGCACCATCCTGTTGGAATGTTATTTCCAAATAGCCGAATTCATCTGGATTATCTTCCAAAATTTCAAGGATTAACGGTTCTATTGCGTTTTACAACAGCTTCAGATAAACCTCACAAGTTAAATCAGTATTTAAAAAAAGAGGCCCAACGATGTGGTTTCCCAGGATACCTGCTCAAACATTCACCTTCTGGGGAAATTGGGTATGTGTTTCACGAAACAGGTGAGGAGTTGCGTCACTCCAATACCTCACATTCTGTGTATTTACATTTCCATTTAGGAAGAAAGTACTTTCGTCCCTAAAACAAATTGTTTTGACATAGTCTGGCTGTTGGTTAATTTTAGTTTCCATATTTTCACAAAATTCTAGTCTTCGGTCTGGGTCGTCGTCTGAGAGTTGATGAACCATTCTTAATTTGTATGGATGAAATTTGTTTTGTTTTCAACACCCTGTGTACTGTACTTCGACTGACTTCACAGGTAGATGCAACGTGAGTTGTTGAAGAAGTAGGATTAACTATTACTTCTGCCAGTATATAAATTTTTTTCTCATCAGAAATTTGTGGTCTGCCAGATCGTTTCGCATCATTGATACTAACCGTTGTTTCAAACTTACGAATAAGCTTCCTTAAATAAGTCTTCGAAACGGGGCGATCGGGAAACCTCTCATTGAAAATGCGTTCTGCTCCATGAATATTTTGTCCAGTTTCACCAAGAATTAGGATCGCTGCTACTTTATCACCTAAAGCACGTACCATTTCGCTTCTTGAAGCACTTGAACGTTCGGCTCACAACAGTTTAACAAATTATTAAAATGTACAAACATATTAAAAGTACCAAAAGCTGCTAAAACAGTTAAACGTTCGATCAACAATACACAAATTATTAAATGTACAAAAACTTGGACACTTACAAAAACGTCGAATTAGGGAGACTAACAAAAACGTCAGCTTATTTGACAACTATCCAGAGGCGGAGCTTGAATTTGGAATTTTAGTATTAACTGATTTAATTCATCACAGCTTTGCATTTTTTAAAAACGAGTTGCCAAAACTGCCATAAACACAAACAAAATTAGTATCATTGAATAGGTTTTATCGATACCTTTTAAAAGAGGTGTCGCTTGCCGTAGGGTTCCCATTAAAATTATTGGTCACAATGGCCTTGTGACGTCATCTTTGACGATTTCGTCATCTATCATCACTAGTAGGGAAGTTTACATCTTTCCGCTTGTAATATGTTATTGGCCATACAGAGTGGAAGTCGTCGACAGTATACATTGGAGATTTTGCTGACAGTAAAATTTAATTGCCAAAATAAATATAAATTTCAGAAAAACAGATGTTACTGATACCACAAATATTACCACCCAAGAAATTGATATAATTCAGCATGCACGAAAATTATCATATTCAAATATGCGGGCTATTTATTTTTCATGTCCTACACGTTGCGATCCATAGGTATGGAATAAATTCATTTTTAGCGTTATTATGTATTTGTTCGAAAAAACCTGAAACAGTCGATTTATATTGTCGATTTGACAACTTACAGTATAAAAATATCACCCCCTTCTTGCACCCCCTCTGAATTATGAGCAACCCCTCAAAAATTTGAAATCTGAAGGAGGGTCGTGTGGCACCTTGTCCGAAAGAGATTTCCATTCTCTGTTCAGTAATACCCCAGTTCATAGCTAAAGAATCAGTTCGCTCACTTGGCCCAATTGCATGTTCCAAGGTAACATCCACTCCAAGGAAACAATTCATGATGCGCAGAAGACTGTACGCGGTCATCGCTCTTCTAAGTATCCGAAAAATGTCCGTATTAGTAACACAGTAACACGCGCTATGAAAATTTTGATACTTTACATAGAATGCCGGAAATAATGTCATATAATGTCAGAGAAGTATTTTTCAATTTATTTTACAATTGAATTACATGTTCGAAATGACCACCATTCACTTTTTGTCGAGAAGCAAGTCGATCTTGGAATTCTTGTACCTACAACATTTTGTAGGACCTCAGGGGTTATGTTGTTAATTTCCTCCGTTTTCCTAACTTTTAAATCTGCAATATTGTCTGGTCTATTGAAATATTCTTTTGATTTTAAATAACCACATAAAAAATAATCAGGTATTTTCTTATCTGTTTTGTTAAACGTCAGGAAAAAGTCGTTCAAGACACCAAAACATTATTCACAAAACCCACATAAATAATGTAATGTCAATCTAGTAGACTACTGTTATTTTTTATTTATAAGTTGCTGACACAAGTAAGTGTTTTGAAAAATATTTGGGTGTGTATTTGATTTAACTATGGCTGATTCATCCGAAACTCTGAGAATAGACATTTTAATAATGATTGGATGCGCTAATGAAACAAGAACTCAAAAGGAAGTTTGTGAAATGTTTAATAATAAATACCCTGGTCAACACGTCTCACAGTCTACAGTTAGCAAAATTGAAACAAAATTTCGTGAAACTGGACATGTAAAAACTGATCAAAAACCAGGTCGAAATGTTAAATTGGATGAGGAAAAAAAGTTAGATGTACTATGAGCGATTGAGGGAAAACCGCATATGACAAGTAGACAACTTCCGCCGACAATGATGTAAGTAAACCCTCGTTATTGAGAGCTTTACATGAAGAAAAATACCTTCCTTATAAAGTTCAGTTGGTTCAGGAGTTAAATGATCCTGATAGAAGCCAACAATTCTGTGAACTGATGATGGACAGAATAGAAGCAGATTTGCAGTTCATAAACAAAATTATTTTTTCTGATGAAGCTACTTTTCATTTAAATGGAACGGTTAATAGACAAAACTTTAGATATTGGAGCAGAAAAAATCCTTATTGGATGTGTGAGGCTCACACACAATATCCTAAAAAAGTTAACGTTTGGGCAGGTATCATTAACAACAAAATTATTGGCCCTTATTTTTTTGAAGGCACAGTTGACGGTGAGGTTTACCTATATTTTTTTATGAACTTTTTACAGCCTACATTGAAAATACTTTTTCCTGATGTTAATGATCCAAATGCAATAGATAGATCAATTCTGTGGAGGGACGCCTCAGAAATCAATAGAGTATTCGTGGCTCAAAAAAGGGTTATGAGGCTAATATTCAATATAAAGAAATTGGACTCCTGCAGATCGTACATTCAGGAACACCATATTTTAAATGTTCCCTGTATGTATATATACAGCTGCATTTGCTATATTAAACGCAATTTGAAAGATTCAGCGGAGAACTCATACATACACCAATATCCAACCAGATACGCTGATTCAATTAGAATCCGAAAACACGCAACAAGTTTGTATGAAAAAACTCCTTCACTGGCAGGAGCAAAATTATCCAACCACCTATCTTCTGACATAAAAGATGTCAAGCCTTTAAAATTATTAAAAAAAAAACTCAGGTTTCTACTCCACCATAAAATATCTCAATTTCAGGTGATCGAAAAACTGTAATGTCAATTTACTTCGTGGGGATTTTTCCGAATTTTGTATTTTTATATTGTTATAGTGGTAACCTATGTTTATATGTAATCTTATATTATATTTTATATGTTCCTTTGTTGTTATGATGTATCGTTATATTATTTGATGTTATATATGTACACACTGCTACTTAGTGACCTATTTTATATTTCTATGTCACAGCTCTGTGGCTCCATAACTTGTGTGTTTCTTTATTGAATCTCCGAACATATACTCCAATATACTAAAATTTCTGTCATTTGTACATTGACGTAATGGACTATATGCCCATTGTGACCTATCCTATATCATGTATTTGATCATAAAGGACCAATAAATATTCTATTCTATTCTATTTGGTACCAACAAGACGGAGCTCCACCGCATAACAAACGTATTGTTAGAGATTATTTGAACGAAGTTTTTCCCATTAGGTGGATTGGTAGATTGGTAGATCCTCTCGATTACTTCTTATGGGGATATTTCAAATCAAAAGTATATTTAGGATAACGGAAGAAATTGACAACATAACCCCTGAGGTCCTACGAGAATTCCAACATCGATTTGCGTATTTTCAGGAAGTGAATGGTGGTCATTTTGAACATTTTATTTAATTGTAAAATAAATTGAAAAATCCTTCCTAAACATTATATGTGACATTATTTCCTTCATTCTACGTAAAGTATCAAAATTTTACATTTTCAAAATACATTTTCTCAGTTATGATTGCACCAAATTTGAAAAACTTAATGTTGCTGAACAGAGAATAAAAATCCCTTACAAACAAGGTGCCCAACGACCCCTCTTCTCATTTAATTTTTTTGAGGGGGTGCCCATAATTCAGAGGGGGTGCAATAAGGGTGTATTCTTTTCATAATGTGAATTGACAATAGAAATCGACATGTTTCAGGTTTTTTAAACGAGTACATAATAACGTTAAAAATGAATGTATTCCATACCTATGGACCGCACTGTATAGGTTAGAAAAGTATCATTTAATGCCCTGATTTCTTATTCGAAATGTGATAGAAAAATCCTCTCAAAAATTACAAGCCCCAGAATTTACCTTGTCTTGAGGTAGGTAGAGGTGGTATGATCTTCCCACGTTTCTTGTCAAATAATATTCTGCAACTTTCTAATAGTTCATTTCCGTACGATGCCTGCTCCGAATCAGTAGGACGTCCATACATTTCTGAAAATATTAACATGGGAAATTTTAAATTGAGATTCCGGTATTGCAGGAGGAAAAGGATGGAAGACAAAGTGTGGGAAAAAATTTCAACTCTTTTCATGGTAAAATATATGTTAACTTATTTTTGATTTTTTCCGTGTTTGAAGTTCTTCTACCTAACCATCCTCTTCTGACTATGACAACTTTACATACGTATCAATTCAATTCAATTCAATTCAATTTTTATTTAATCCATAGAGCTGTGAGGCTATCGGACAAGTCAGATATAAACAAGGTTTACATAAAGTGTATAAGATAAGATATAAAAATATAAAAATAAAGTGTATAAGATAAGATATAAAATATAGACAGACAAAACATTTTATCTAAAACTATCAAAAAATTAATTAATGTTATAGGGGCAGAGGGCGAGGAGAAGTCTTTTTATCTCTTTTTTGAATGTGTGCACTCTTTCTATCAATTTTAGTTCTTCAGGAAGAACGTTATATAATCTTAGTCCCAGTATATCTGCAGATTTCTGAGATACTGTTAAACGAACATTGGGTAGATGGAAATTATTTTTTGATCTTGTATGATGATCATGTAGTGAGTTATTCTTAACCAAAGTTTTGCGTTGCTTGTGTATATATGTTAAAAGTTCCAATATATGTAGGCCATAGAGAGGAAGAATTTTAAATTGTTTGAATAGATCCCTGCATGAGGTACCATTGGGAACATTAGCAAGGCATCGCATAATCCTCTTTTGCACCAGAAAAACCTCATTAACGCAGAAGAACTACCCAGATGGTTATTCCGTATGTTAATCTGGATTGGATTTCCCCGAAATAGAAGAGCAGGAGTCCCTGTATGTCAATTATAGATTTGAGAGATCTTAGTTGAAAACATTTAATACTCAGTGTATTGGCTAAAATTTTACAGTGAGTATTGAAGGATACATTCTGATCAAGTCTAATACCTAGAAAAGTAGAGCATTCCACCTTGTCTATAATTTGATCATCTATAGTTATTTCTACTGCTGGGTTATTTTTATTCTGTCTGGTGTGAAAATTTATATGATTTGTTTTAGTACTATTCAGAAAAAGAGAATTATCGTATAACCACTTACGAAGTGACTGAAAAGTAGTGTTAATGTTGTTTTGAATTTGTACCTCAGATTTGCCTGTGAATAATAACGTGGAATCATCTGCATACAAACAGGTAAATGCATTCGGGAGGATTAGAGGTAATTCATTGATGTAAAGTGTAAACAAAATAGGGCCCAATACTGAGCCCTGAGGAACTCCTATTCCTATCGGAAGTTCACTAGAAGTAAATACCAATTTTCATTGTTCGCCACGTGATTTATCTTGATTTTCTGAAGACGTCCCTTGAGATATGACGAAAACCATTCATGAAGTTTGCCCCGATTCCGTATCTGAATAATTTATCCAATAAAATGTCATGTTGAACACAATCAAAGGCACGGCTGAGATCACAGAATACACCAACCGCGCCTTCGCCTTCTTCCAGGGAGAGTAAAATTTTTCGTAAAACTGTGAATAGCTGTAATTGTAGAATGTTCAGTACGGAAACCGTGCTGGTTTTCAGCAATTGCCTTATTTTTTTCCATGAAATTCAGTAGTTGTTCTAATATCGCATATTCGAAAATTTTCGAAATGATGGGTGTAATAGTGATTGGACGGTAATTTTCCAAATTTTGTGGATTTCCTTTTTTCAAAATGGGCGAAACAAGCGCGGCTTTCATTCTGGATGGAAATATTCCTGTTTGAAATGATAAATTAATGAGGTAAGTTACAGGTTTTATAATCGTATTTGCAATTTTTTTAATTATGAACCCTGAAATTTCATCTGGGCCCCATGTATGTTTATTTTTTAGTTTATGTTTTATAATAAAGAGCACCTGCTCTTCCGATATATGGGAAATGAACATACTGTTGACCAGACTTTTATTTGTCATAGTTGATGTTTCACCTGTCAGCAAAGGCTTCTTTATTTTTTTTATAGTTTCATGTGGAGCATTCACAAAAAAATCGTTAACAATTTCGGAAATTTCCGCGGGATTAGAAATACTATCATTTTCCTGTTTTATTGTAATGTTTCTGTTTTGCTCTTCTTTTTCCTGTCTGCCTAGTTTTGAAATAAGGTTCCAGGCAGTTTTATTTACATTATTATACAATGGCCACGTTTATACCGTATGTGAATTTGGTAACCTTACCAAGTGTATGTGACCAAATTCAAACCAAATGTTTTAGTAATCGTTTATTCACATCGTGTTTTGTCAAATGATTAATTAACCAACTTGGTTGTGGTTTGGTATTTATTTAGTCATGTAACCAAGAGAAAGGTTTGAAACTCTGCTATCTAATTCGGAATTGTGTCATCTGTCAATGACAATGTCTGGATGTCAGTGAGCTCAGGCTCAGTCATTTTAAATTTTATTTGTTCAGCAGTTTTTGTAAAGCTCCTACTCAACAAGTATTCTTCAAGGCTCTTGTAAATGTCTAGATGTTTAAATTTTTTGCCATCTGAAATTGATATAATTTTCTTGTCGAAAAATATTTGGAGAAACGCACTGGTTTCTTCATGTGTCCAACTAATACCTTTGGACTTTTTTATACACTCTCTCGCTCTTTTTTATGGCTATTGTTTCCATTCGGTTCATTCAGCCAGTGCGATAACCACAACAGAACGCTTAGCAATCTTTCAAACCAAAATTTACAGTCACGGTTGGTGAAACTTATCATACTGTTTACACCATCTCATTCAACTTACTATTATAGTCTGGTACACAACAAATTTCGGTACCAAACCAAGCAAGTTACTTGACCAAGTGCGCAGTTTATACCACACTGACTAACAGAATTTGGTTGGAATATAATCATTAGTCACCATACCAAGACACGGTATAAACGTGGCCAATAAACGGCTTGAACGATTCAGTAATTCATAAATTGATTGTCGATGCCACTAACACAAAAAATATACTTTTGTCAGTTTTGATATGGCATTCATGCCTAGCACCCAAGGATATGAACAATACGTACTTCAATCTCAATATCATAGAAAAGTCAAAATCCTTTGCCGTTCTGACAACTTATACAAGATATTTTCACGGAAGTGTATTCAGAAAATTGTCCCGGAGCTAATTCAACAAGATAAAAAGTTTTTTTGAATTCCATCATCAGATCATTATTTGCATTAGGAATTGATTGTAATGACATATAACATTGACAGAAGCCCGTGTAGAGGGAATTCGGTATTGAGGACTGAGACAGCACAATGGTAGAGAGGGATAGAACACGAGTGGGCACGATTGTCATCGTGTGCTGCAGGGTCATGACATGCAGCGGTTGGAAGGTTACGTTTGTTAGGTTAATAAGTGGGTATCTAGTGTAGTTTATTCAATTTTGTTTACTGTTACCTTGCAAAAATGCCCTGGCCTGTGAGGTAAGTAGGTACTTTTCAAAAGCGGAAGAAGAAATTACGGCGTAATAGCTTCGATTCGGACACATTCGAGAGGAACTGTTTATTTAGTGGGGGAAGGACAAACCTACTGCCTCAATAGTGAAGTATATGTATTGCACTCCAAAACTGATTCGATAAGTTGTCTCTGAGAAATTTCAGGCCCGTTGATTGGTTTAAAAATGACGAAATAGTCGCACATGCTATGCACAAGGAAAATTCTCAAAAAGTCCAAACAGTAATTTTCTTAGAAGAACTTGAATAACATGAGTGTTGTTCCTTTCTGTAGGCGCAATGCTGCTAACTTTTTTAATGAAAGATGTCATTGTTATACAATGTCAGTATCAACTGATGACCGTAGCAAAAACAGGTAAAGCTACTCAGCTCTTCACTCGTTAATGTTTTACTCACTTTTCCACAGATCTCTGCAATAGTCCACTTGATATGTCGATCTCCAGCGTTTCAACTGCATTTGTTTCACAGCTGCTTCAGCTTGAGATAACATTCCCTGAAAAGCCAAGAGACACGCTTGTTGAAATATAATGAAAGATCTTCATTGAAACCCTCTCGTTGTCTGGTCAATTCTCAGGGAAAATATTAATATATGACCGATTACGGGCTATTTTTTAGATAAATGATAAAATATTGATATTTATTCAGAAACATCTAAATTAACTGAAAAAAAATAACATTAAAATCAAGTTAGTCTGAGCTGGAATAATATGTAGTCAGAAGGGAGTGAGAGGATGACAAAAATGGTGAAATCAGGAAAAGATATGATATGGGTATATCATTGTGAGAATTTATTCCTCTGCAATGAACATGAACTGGAAGTATTTCAGTTTGAAGAAAATACATTGGTGCGAATGAAATTATTTGCATAAATTCGACCAATTCATAAAAAATACCTGATAATGATAGGAAGTCGTTTATTCATACAGAGAAGCTAATGGAAACCTATTCACTGCGACCTTTTCAGATCTATTGGTTAGGCTCTCATGTATATTAGAGTTCTTTGTCGAGACCCGCCCTCACCAATAGACTCTAGATCTTCCATGTATTGAAGAGGTTAGGGTAATTCCACCCTAAACATTGTTAGAACTCAGCCCTGACAGGCGTTCATCATCCTGGCAAAACATACAAATGGTTCATTATGCTAGTCCAATGCTGCTTATATGTTTTTTTGAGTATACAGTGCCCTGTTAAGAGGCCAAATATGATCGTAGTGGTCTTTCTTTTCTGGCTTAATAGATACTCAGTGAATTTTTGCGTTTCTTTTTTAATAACTTATTTCGTCGGTTTCGTTCCTGGAGAGTTGTTCCATCATTTCGGTGATTCGCTTTTCATCTATGTCCAGATATTATATATCAGAGTTTTCGCTATGTCACAAAATGGTTTAGTGCCATTCAGAGAACGTCGTGCTTCTTCTCAGGCTTAGAGTCCTGGAACACACGCAAGAATGAGTCTGTTTTGAGTAGCCAGCTCTTATAGGGCTCAGGCAGACTCAAACGAGTTTTGAATCTACTTGCATGAAATCGATGGCTCCTATAGAGGCTTGACAATGTTTTATTTACCCAAACTCAGTAAGATTATTGGCTTGATTATATATAATGCTCCTTTCTTCGGTTTTTGAGCTGTCTGTATGGAAGACAAATTCAGCATTAATGAAGATCTCATCCGATACCATTCCCATCATGGGGTCGTTTCCCAACTCTTTGTATAGCTTGATGTACTTTTTCCGTGGCTCTTCTGCATATATATATATATATATATATATATATATATATATATATATATATATATATATATGCAGTCAATAGGGCTGAAATGAAGTGAACTCTTGTTTCTGTTCGAACTTTCTTCAGGAACTCTACAATTGTTATATTACAGTACAATTGATAATGAACAAAAATAATTTTTTTACTTACGAAAACTGAGGTAAAAAGAAAGCATTGCTTTTCACAAACATGTACTAATGTAGAAAACATGAGTTTTCTTTGTAAAATAATCATTTGATATGAGAAAGAAACTTTTTTATTTAAAACTTAACCACTTAAAGTCAGAAATGTGCGGTTATGATCATTTCATTACATGTGCCAGTGGTTTTCGAGAAAATTGGCTGGAAATCCTCAATTTTTAAGATATGTACTCTTCACGGACGAAGCAAACTTCTCCCGAAATGCTAGACAAACTTTCATAACAACCATGTTTGGGCTCTGGAAAATCCGCACGCAGTTAGTGAAAGACATTATCGGTATCAATTTTCTGTAAATGTATGGGCGGCAATAATTGATAATTACTTGATAGATCCTTTCTTTCTTCCGTTCCGACTGAATGGCACAACTTACAGAGACTCTTTGGAAAATGAATTGTCGGGACTACTTCAGAATGTACCATTAGAAATTCGTATCCGCATGTGGTTTATGCATGATGGGGCTCCGGCCCATTTTAGCGTTGTAGCCAGGGAATTCCTTAACACTGTCTATCCAAATCGATGGATCGGTAGGGGTGTAGAAGAACCTAACCAGGCGAGGGCACCAAGGTCCTCAGATCTAAACCTGCTAGATTTTTATTTTTGGGGACATTTAAAGTCACTAGTTTATAAAACTCCAGTAGCGAACAAGAAAGATCTAAGAAACCTAGTAGTAGACGCCTGTGAAACAATAAGAAACACACCAATAATTTTTGAGCGGGTACGAGATTCGATGACTAGAAGACTGAATGCCTGTATCTTCGCTGAAGGTGGACACTTTGAACAATTTATTTGAATACAATTTAGTTTCCTCTATTCTATTTCATTCTACATATTCAAAATTTCTTGAAATAAAATGTTGATATTTCTTGCAAATTTTATTAAAACAAATACAGATTTTGCACCCACTTTAACGTCAAATATCTAGAAAACGGTTGCTTATAGCGACTTGTAACAGAGGTAGCTTTTTTACGTAGATATGATAAATGAATCGCTTCTTTTACTGAAAAATGTGCTGTAGGTACGCTCAAAAAAGTTACGAGTAAGAGCAATAATAACATCAGGTTCGAATTCGCCACCTCAAAAAACCTCTCAATACCAATTTTCGTTTGATTAAGGTCAGTATTTCGGAAGTTATTTGAAAAAAACCAAAATAAAAATAAAACTTCTTTGAAACGAAGCGTTTCCGGACATATATTTATTCAGACAATTCATATTGGAATATTGTGAGAAATCACCTCCTGAAGTTTGTCAAAGTACTTTTGAATCACCCTGTATACTGCATTTTAACCAACAAGCATTTTCAAACTAATCTTTCGTTCCGAAATAACTCACAAATTATCTCACGCTTTTCATAATGATAATAATTATCAATTGATGAAATCATTAATGAAAAGTTTCGAACGAGTGATTTTATTACTGTACTTCTCCAAAACTACTCCTTCAAACATAAGATGCACTTTTTCGAAAATATACGACAATTCCTAAAACATCATATCCTACTATACAACAAATAAGGATTTATATCTGTTCAAATGGATTTTGATAAATTAATAGCATTCAAATTCAATACGATCCACATAATTTCAAGTATCGCAGTAGAGTTTATTTTTATTATCCCAATGGAAATTCTCAAAGAAACTCCCATGAATATATTCGCTATGTAATGACTCTAAAAAGAAATAAACATGGCAACTGCTGTGATTTTATGAAGTGTGTTCGGAGGAAATAAACCTGGGTTTTCCAAAATATGTATATGTATATGTATTTCTCCCATTACCAGAGATTTAACAAGAAAAGAGTTAGTAGTAGTGTATTTTTATTTTTGTGAACTGAAAAAAAAATAAACGCAAGAGTAATAAAATGCGAGACTCGATTTTGTTGATGAATTGATTTCATTGCGGAGATGATGGAGCGGCTTTTTGTATTTTAATTTACACGTTGTTTCTGTTTTTATATATCACTTGGTGCATTGCAAGTCACTGATGCTAGTTTTTTGAAAGTATTGAAAAATATGACTTCTATTAATGTAAAGAAGTGTTAAACATTAAAAAGTTCAAGAAAGTTAATTTCCTTAATTATTATACAAAAGTAACAGTGTGATCAGATGAATTTGAGGAATCTTTCGGCTTTCTACTTCTCCATTTCATAATGGAAATCTTAAAGAAAATTCTGAAAATCCCGTTCACATATGAAAATCTCAAACAAAACTTGATTTGCCGAAACGGCAGCGTTTCAGTTATTCGACAAAACAAGAAATCATCCAAGATTATGTTCTGAAGATTGAGGCGTACACATTTTGTGGACGAATAACATTTTTTTTTGTCGATTTGATAAATCATGTGTGGTTTCATATTCACAAAATGCTCATAAGGCATGAGGTATGCAACAAAAATAAGTTGTGGTCAAACGATAACATTTCACAGGTCACCTACCATATCATCATAAATTTGTCCTTGAAGCAAAAAAATTACAATTTCCGCTAAAGAAAATAATCTTGTGCTTTCAGAAGTTGTATGATCATGTAACACCCTGTGGGTATTATTGTTTTTTTATTGGTCCCAGGGTAAGCTATTTTTATTTGTGGTTCATGATTCATTAATTCAGTTTCTTGAACGAATCTAACATGAAAAATAGAGCTCATGTTTCGAAATATAATTTTTTTTTGTCATTTACAGATATGTAACAATTTTGCTAATGTTGTTTAGTCAATTCAACACGGCTGGCAAACTTGTCCAGACGACAGAACGGTAAGAAGCGAATAATTGAAAATTTTATTCGAGTGTCCACAGACGGCTACGAGGGAAATGGGAAATACAAGGGTAAGTCGCTGGAAAACTAACTTGATGCATAGCTTGATTTACGGGGTGAAACTCAGGCGCATTAGCAACAATTAGGAGTATTCATAACAGATTATATAGGGTATTCGTCTATTAAAGTTGAGACTAGTCTCCGAAGACCTCAACTATAAGAATTAGGCAAAACGCGGAGGTCAGTTACACGGTAACAGTAAATCATGAGAGCCACGGGAAAAACCAGTTCTGAAGTTCGGTGATTGGAAATTACTATATAAACCGGAAATATGAACACTTTATTAGAACCGATATGTAATATTTTCAAACTGTTAGTTTGTTTCTGGCATTCTCACAATGGGAGTGATTTTTATTTTTTATATTTTTATTTTCTGATTGACATTTTTTGTTGTTATTGATAGACGTATTGAAGTTAATTTTGTGTATTATTTTCTCAACCAGAGTTGAGGAAGGGGAAATTGAGTTCAATCAAATCATTTCAATTGAGAGGCAGAAGTAATATATTGAGCTCTATTTTCACTTGAATGAAAGTCCTACGAATCAAAAGACAAAAAAGTACTATTTGATTAATGAAAAGAAAAGTTTTTCAAAAAATACCTCGCATATTGAGCCGAAGGCACGAATCTGAGTCCGACGGACTAGTGGTGACCAAAATATCAGTGCCTTACATTATAGTATAGAAACACTATCAAAATTGGTGTTGTGTGAAGAAGAAGTCGTTTTTTCTGTATACACAGTGGTGACAGCAGCTGCCCTTATAATATGTAGATATATGTATGTAGAAACATTTTTAGAAAAAGAGAGTGTGACTAGATTTTATACGAGGAGTTGAGATAATATAAGTAAGTATGGGAAATTTCATTATGTTATCTAGTCGGGCGTATGAGTTGATTTTAAGTTCGTTCAATTTTTGGGTTATAAATTTCGGTAGGAAACATATTGAAAGTTATCGGCAAAATAGTTTTTTTAGAATTTATTTTTTTCTTCAAAACATTAAAATAAAACAGAACGGTCACAAAGACTCTTGTTCCCCGTTACAATCATTCTTTCGAAAGTGAACTAACAATTGTGTATTCAAATTCAACCTCAATGTTACTAGAAACAATCAGCAACATTGATATTGAGTGTATTGCCTATTGACTCATCCAGATAATGTTCGATGTGATGTTACTTGATCAAAGATCAAATATATTTATTAACTCATTCACTCAAGATATATGCATGCGCTATATAATCGTTGAGCGCCATTTTGCGTTACTTTTCATGAAATAATTCTATAATAGAATACATTGGTTAGAACGAAAAAAGAATCATTACCAGAGGCATGGAACATGTTAAGATCATTGGAAAACACTCTCCAAGCCAACAAAAAGTTCATTTGCTAATCACATAATCAATTCAAAACACAATTTTCAGGATTTCACTTTAGTTCTCTCAAATGAACCCCTCACGAAAACATATGAAAAATTGGCTCTCGGTCGAAATGGCTGAAATTTTATTATGTTATAGTAGGATGGGTCATTAGGAAAAAAAATGAGTTCAAACGATTTTGTATTTGTAGTTTCTGAGATATATGCGGCCAAAGTTCGTAAAAATGTCGTATTGGGGAAGGATTGACAAAGAAAAAAAACTGTTTTTTTAGTCGAAATAGGACAAAGTAAGTATGAAAATGTATTGATCGCAACTCATAAGCATGTTGAATTATAATCTTATTGATGATAGTACATTAGGGTGTATACGGGGCATAGTCAAAAAATCGTTTTTCCGGATTTTTTCCAGCACTGTTTCAAAACCAAGAAGTTATATTTTGTTAAGATATTATAGTTTCAGTCTTTTGTATGCCAAAAAACGTGTTTTGTTTTTGGATGACTCTCTCTGTTCGAAATATATTTTTAATTTTCGAGTATACCCCTATAATGAAAACAATTGACAGATCGTTTTTTATTACAAAAAAAAGGAATTAATTGCTACTGCCTATTGAATAAAAGATAGGGTAACATTCTGATGAATTGAATTGTTCAATATTACCTTTCATTTAGATAAAGGGTGCGTTACATTTTTTTAGGTCATTTAGAATGTTTTTATCAAATATCTATAAAACTGTTCCGTTAATTCGGACCATATTTTACTCACAATATTTTGAAAATGTTGACTATCATATACGATAGTTTTATCAACTTTGGATGTTGCGTTTCTAAGATATGCATTTTTGAAGTTTACGGTATTACGATATATGGGGTAACCTATCGATTTAACAAAATTTTATGGAACCTTTCGACACATTCAATTCTATTATAAAACTTTTTGAAATCAATTATATGATACTATAAACAACACAAACTCAACAAAATTTGAACTCAACAGTATAGACTCAAAAAAAAATCGAATTATAAATAACGACTTCTAACATAAAAAGTCAATTAATATTATGGAAATTATAATATAACAATTCGAAATTGAAACTAATTAGTTATAAACAACATAAACAACAATT
The DNA here is from genome assembly GCA_018342105.1 of Gonioctena quinquepunctata. NCBI lineage: Eukaryota > Metazoa > Arthropoda > Insecta > Coleoptera > Chrysomelidae > Gonioctena > Gonioctena quinquepunctata. Next base: position 94,233 of record JAFIRS010003346.1, on the reverse strand, counting down.
TACATAATTGAACTCTCAAAAACAAACAATAACCAAAACCCAAATTCAAATAAAATTATTAATATTGTTATTGATTGGTCTATTTGCGCAATCTAAAACATTTCTCAATAGTTTATGGCTAGGGTACTTTATTGTTTCTATTTGAAATTGATATGCGTAATCCTGAACTTGTACTATTACACTGCCGCATAGGGTCCAGATTTAGGAATGATATAAAGTATCAACTGTGGATATCCTTTAGTACCTATTATTCCTGATGCACCTGCAGGCTACTACTGTACCCTGTACCTGCAAAAGTGGAGCAAGAACAGTGGGATGCTGTTCCCATATTTGCAGCGTGCGTACTTTGGTACCTAGGATATGCTCGTCATCAAGAAACAATAAAGTACTCTAGCCACGAACTATTGAACAACGTTTTAGATTGCGTAAATAGACCAATAAATAACAATATTAATAATATTATTTGAATCAAGGTTTTGTTTATTGTTTGTTTTTTGAGAGTTCAATTATGTAAATTGTTGTTTATGTTGTTTATAACTAATTAGTTTCAATTTCGATTTAGAGTTCACTACTACAATGCACTATAAGATTTTCACAACTTGAAGATTCACTGAAGCACGACGCGTGTTTCGCTATACAAATAGCTTCATCAGGTTCATTTCGATTTGTTAAATTATAATTTCCATAATATTAATTGACTTTTTATGTTAGAAATCGTTATTTATATTTAATTTTTTTTTAGTCTATACTGTTGAGTTCCAAATTGTTGTTGAGTTTGGTTTGTGTTGTTTATAGTATCAAATAATTGATTTCGAAAAGTTTTATAATAGAATTGAATGTGTCGAAAGGTTCCATAAAATGTTGTTGAATCGATAGTTTCCCCGTAAATTTCAACAATGCATATCTTGGAAACGCAAGATACAAAGTTGATAAAACTATCGTATATGATTGCCAACATTTTCAAAATATTGTGAGTCTGCGGGTCCGAAATTTTTTTTTGCTGCGTTTTTCGGACACATCAATTTTTTGAGTAGCCGACTTTCTATAACGAAGAAATTTTCTAGAGTCGATTAGGGGGCAAGTGCCCCCCTTCAAAAAATGTCTTTTTTCGCGTTTCAAATCGAAAAGTCTCTTGAAATTTTTCGATTCCGTCGAAAATGATTTCCTAATTCAACTGTCTCGTGGCGGAACTATCTTAAAAAGCAAAACTCTATCTTAGTACAAAATTTCATCCAAATCGTTAGAGCCGTTTCCGAGATAGCCGATAAATCTCTTTCGCCAAATTCCGAGTACAATCAATTCGTGTGAGCTCGTTGAAGGAATCAAATATAACAGGAAAAATCCAAGTAAAAAAATTGAGAACTGGAGAATGAATTAAATTATTCATTATGTTACTGAAAATGTGGAAAAACTGGGTGTCCTCTAGAAAACCGGGAGCTTCTGATTAATATCCAAGACTCACACATGAACACACACACTAACAACAGAAGACTGTTTTGAAAAGAATTTCAAAATGGATTTAGATATTATCGGTAAAAAGCTAACACTGTTATAAGTCCATCCAATATCAATTGCAGAAGCTGTTTCTATAGGGAGCAAATTAAAACTCACTTCGCTAACACGAGCGTATAGGCGAAGAAACTGAACGAAAAATAATCTGTACTACTTGTATACAGTCTCCGTCGGCACAAAGAGCCCGCTGGTCAACGTGGACTTGAGTGACTGCTGTCTGTTGACTGTTGACTGCTGTCTGTTACAACCGATTCGTCTGGGCCAATCAAGTCGGACATCAATGCTTGGAGGTGTGTCTATACAATGGGAGGTCATAAATCACGCGTTATATTTGTGTTTTAATAGCTCTGAAAGATAAAAAACCAGTAGCGTCTGTGGTCTTGGTGTGTGCCGATCGAAATACGTTTTAGGATATTAAAATATCTAAATAAAATCAGTTATCTCCGCCACTGCTGCTCACAGGATTTCGCCGCAAGACTTTTTTATGCTTCTGCAATTGATATTGGGAAAACTATACATTAGTTCTCCCCAATATACCCAAAATGCATGGCCATTGAATAATTACATTACCTTAAAGGAAAACAAAGACACTTACATCGGTTTCACTCTGCACATTGTCAACAAGCATGAGCCAGAGATCCTCATCTTCGTCACAGTCGGGAAGAATTGATCCACCATCGATAATGCTGAATGGTCAAATATTTCTCAATAGAACTACAACGGAAAAGTTCATGCTTACGGTTTAGTTTTCGTCTGTGTATGCCATCTGAAATTATTCCTATATGTTGTTATGAATGCTTGAGCCATGACTGAATTTCACTTAATTTTCCATCGAAAAAATATTATGTCAAATGACATTTTCCCATGACAAATTTTTTGACGTCAGCGGTTCAAGGGTTATTCCAATTTTATTATCTGGTTCCAACAGTTAATTAGGTCCCCACAACAATCTAAAGCGCTGAGCAAAAGTATGGAAAAACTGTCTGCAAATTGACTGGAATTCATTTATATATAAAATCTAATACCTAACTACTAATCCTTATTGATTTTTTTTCACTCCATACTAGATAAAAAGAGTGAATATCTGTGATGTATTTTCTCCACATGATTTTATTTAAAACAAAATCATTGTGATTTTTTTTCATATTTGAATACAGGTTCTTTCGACCACTGGCGGATCTGTGGTGGGGGACAGGGGCATGGGGGCCATGGCCCTGCCCTAGAGTTCCGAATAGTTGATATTGGTCCAGAGTCTGGATATGCAACTAAACCTTTGATTGGTTTTCAACAAGAAGAAAACATACGTTATACGTTATACAAACCAAAATTAATCGTTGTATTGAATGTTTTCTCAAACATCCCAGATCTACTCGTTTTTAAATTTCATAGGAGTCGTTCATCATCCAATACAACTATGAAACAGGAATATTCTTCTATGCAGTGCGAATGTAGGCAAAAAAACACCTTCGGCTAAATCAAAGTGCGGCAAAACAGATAACGATAAAACGATAGAGGGAAAATACTTGTTTTTGGGGACTGTGCTCTTAGTAAAAGGCATCTTAATGGTAAGCCATGAGCGGTGAGCGGTAAGAATAAAAAACGAAGGAGTTAGTAGAGAATAGTTATTTTTTTGTCGGAAGTCGGAAACCGCAAATGAATGAAAAATGATTCTGTTCCACTTGTTTTTGAAAGAAAGGGTCATTTGTCATTTCACATTTGGTCTTCAATCAGTAAGCGTAAGGTTTAAGGTTCAGTTTATAGTTATAGATCTTTTTCATTGAAATAGAAATAGTGACAAGTGAAATTGAATTTATCGTGAAAAATGGTAAGTGCAACACTGACATCATTAACGAGTTTGATTTTTGCATATTATGGAAAACCGATAAACAGTGTGTAAGTATAAAATTATAATTATTTGGACGAACAAAACTATTTAGAGCCCCAGAAAATTCTTCAATACATTCTCAACAATCATTTAATTTCCATATTCCCAAATTTTACAAGTTCCAACTAAAAAAGTTATTTTTATGCTTGTTTTTTTGGTCATGGTGAAAAAAAGCATATTGAAACTTTCTATTTGATCTGGAGAATTGAACTGAGCTGTTTAATTTATTTCTATTATTATACAAAGTTAGAAGTATATGCTGCATCGTGTTGAATAAACGAAACAGACTCATTTTTGGTGTATAGTATTCCTAATCCCAATTGAACCGACAAAAAAAGTTTGGAGAAGGAATTCTCTTTCCAGTTGCCTCCTTGACATATTATTTTTCAGTGTTATTTTTTCAGTTACTCATTCTTACAATCATAGCAATTGATCACCCCATGTGAAAGTAGACACATGTTATATCAACTAAATTCTATTATTTGTTTCGAAAGGTCTCCAGAAAGCCATATTGATAAAATTATTTTCAATGGATAATTCCTAACCTCACCAACACACGGCACTGATTAAGGAATATTGTGAACTGGGGAAATCATGCGGCTTCAGATAACAAGTGTCCAATCCAGCTAGGCATTTATTCCTCAGCGCCTTTACTAATAATCTGGGCAACTAGGTCCACACGACAGATTTTCTTTCTTTGAAAGTAAAAACACTGGTAGTATATAAATTTCCCATTTGCCGGGCAGTGCATATGAACAATCCTCGTATGCTCTTATTTTTATTGCCGTTCCAATTAGGATTAGAATAACATAGCTCAATACTTCACCAGTGCTACACTTCGCTGAAAACGGAAGCACTTCTGGTTCATTATAAGTTAATAACTAGATAGTTATTTCTGCATCTTGGGGAAATTAAAGCTAACAATAGACCCTCACTTCCTTCGATTATTTTCAGCTTCTACACCTGGAGGAAGTAGGGGTAATATATTCAAAATCAGGTCCTTTTGGTATATAACAGAACTGAATTCCATTTTGATTATATTATCTACAAGTGGCTGAAGTAAGTGTTCAATATAAGCGGATTGAAAACAGAAGTGGAATGATTGAGCAATTCATCACAAATTTTGTTACCATCTATTTTAATTATTTTTGAATTATTCATTTCAATGACAGTGATTGATGCGGATTCACTTTTTGAATTTGTCAAATTCTTACAAATATTAAGGGTCTCCATCCCTGAAAAAAGAGAGTCAGAAACTATTTCATTTCTGATTAATGAAGGACTGTATGAGAATATAAAGATAAAAAAATATTCTACAAGTATTAAATGAATGAAAAGGATCTTTCCCCTCATTTTTGGGTATTTCTGAACATTGCCACCATCAAAGCGAAATGATATTTTTATATTGTTCCATTTCAGTATTGAAGTCTATCACTTAGTTAGTTAGATGTCATTTTCTTTTTCGAAGTTTGTGAATAATTTTACAAAGATTTGTTGTTTTCGCGAAATTAATTTCCTTGCATTATTCTGTTCGAAATGGGAAATATCCAGTTTTATCCATGTCAATTAATGGAGGTTTCTTATAGGCGTCGACTAGTCTAAATTAATTATTTGCTCCTCCCGGGAAGGAGAGAGTATCATACAGCCAAAGTGTGAGATCTGGTACAGGATCGGATTTCTTCTTCCCTGCTCCTTGACATTACTGCTATTAAAGTATAACTACCGGAAATAATATTGAATGACAGTACATTCCATTTTACTTGGATGATTTTGTTTTTTTCAAACTTATTTAGAAATAAACTCTGCTTATTGGATGCAACTATTCGTGGATGTACTCTGTTCCACATTGGTTTCCACTAAAATGTTTTTTTTGGCGGCGTCTTTGATGTCTCTTTGAAGTAGAGATGCCACAGTGGATTTTTCATGAATGTGCCAATGGGGCACAGCGGCACGGTGAATATAAACCAAGGAGACTCAATACCAGGTGATCGTTACGGCTTTGTTTGTTCACTCCAGCCAACATTCGTATCTACTAGAGATTATCACATTGTGATTATGGCTCCGACCGAGAAGGTTGTGTTATCAGCTGAGCTTTATAAATTAAAGAAAAGTGAAATAATCGATCTAGTTGTATCTAAAGTGCTACCTGACAGTGCTTCAGAAAACTCGATTCTTAAAAATTTTGTCAGTGACTTATCCCGTAGTGCCGAATTAGTGGAAAATCCCAGATTCATCAACGGTGAAACAGCTAACTGTTCTGAATCACAATGCTTGTTTACCTCAAGAAAATGTCAGCAACTTGATCGTGAGTTAATACTTCTCGAGAAATTATGTGATCAAATGACAAAAAGATTACAAGATCAAGAAGAAATAATATTTCTCCTAAAACACCAGATAGCCAATTCCAGTACTTCAAACAGTAATCTACAAACCGTCACTCCGTCTGGGTCTGTCAAAAAAATATCCAAGCCGAGTAGTTCTACCGAACAAAACACTAACGCTCCGAAATCTGATATGAATTGTCTCTCTGCCAATAAAACAAATGGCACAAAAAAGGTAAATGGCAATGACCGGAATCCCCCATCAGCTGTTGATAGACCAGTGAACAATAACAAAATACTACTCACTGGCTCAAGCAAAAGAATTAATCATAAAATACAGGGCGTCACCAGTGACAATGATTTGGAATGGTTGTACGTGGGTAAAATCAAAGGTATTATTGATAATGAAGTAATGCTGTCCTTCCTCAACGAGTCTTTCCCTAATCAAGATATCAAGTGCTTCAGGTTGAATACCAAGGGTAAAACAGTTCATTCAAACTCGGTGTCTCCTGAAGATCCTGAAGAGTGACCTATGGCCTGAACATGTGTTAATTAAGAAATTTATGTTTTTTCCGTGAAAACTCTGAATACGATATATCTCATGATATGTCTCATGATCACTGTCCTAACTCAACAAATCTTGTGATATTTCATCCTAACATTCATAGTATTAGACAAAAAATTGACAAAGTCGACTTCTTATTGCAATCACTCGATTATCCTGACGTAGTATGTTTAACAGAGACCTGGTGCAGAGATCATGAAATTAATTCAGTAAATCTCTATTCTTATATCCTCACTGATTACTTTTGTAGAAATGACAAGGATGGTGGTGGAGTTGCCATATTCGTCAAATCTTATCACAACTTCAAAATATCTCGCTTAAATATTGATAAAGTCCAAGATATTTTTTAATATGCTGCTACTGAAATAACTGCTTACAATTCTAAATTTCTCATCAGCTGTCATCATAGACCTCCCTCTACTGACAGTAAAATGATCCTATCTAAAATGCATTTTCAGATTTATTTCTTGGAAAGCAATCTATGGCATTTATCTGTGGTGACTTCAATTTCAATTTTCACGTAAATTCCAATGACAGAAACGCAAAGTACCTCCGCAATCTACTCGCTTCATATGGATTAAATCAATGTATTTTTGATCACACGAGAATACAGGGGAACAGTATGTCTACAGTCGATAATATTTTCTCGTCCACCTCTTTCTAAATTCCCTCTGTTGTCATCCATCCCAATTTTTCCGACCATGCACTCCAAATTATTAAACCTTCAATTAAATCTTGCACTATTGATGAGCTCCATTACACTCTCAAGCGAACGTTCAGTGAGCTGAACATTCATCATTTTAAAACATTACTGTCATGTGAATCTTGGGACTTTGTATATCTAAACAACATTGAGTTCGACAAAAAAAAAATCCAAATTGTACTCCTTATTCCTCGAGCTATTTGACAAAGCGTTTCCGCCTGTTCTACGTGAAATCAGTAACACCCAACTTCCAAAAGGTAAACCCTGGATCTCCAATGAAATCATCAATGAAGGTATACTTCTTCGTGATGTTTTCAATCTGAACAGAATTCAATTTGATGAAGTCATTAATGAGCAATATGAAATCCTGTTGAAAAAAAATTGACCATTCAAAAAAAGAGTATTTCAGCAACAAATTTCTTGTTGATGATAACAAATCTAAAGTTGCCTGGAATATAATCAAACAGAATACGTTATCCAATAATGTGGGAAATTCTTTACCGAATTATTTTGAAACTGATGATGGAACTCGGGTTCACGATGGCCCTGTAATTCCTCGAATCTTTAATGATTTTTTTGTTGACTCTGTAAAATCTCTTATCGTATGGGGTCGGCTTTAGAATAGCCCCATGGTAAATCCTGCCTGTCGTAAGAGGCGACTAAAAGGATAACCGTAGGTGGAAGATGGTCTCATCGCCCGGTGAAATACCACCATATCGACTTTGTGTGCTGTGAAATGGACCATTCCATGTTTCAGTGTTCGGTCGATACTTTCCGGTCTCCCTCTTTCCTTTTCCCCAATTCCTTCTTTATTTTCAGGTAATAGTAATAATGATGAACAATAGTAATAATGATGAAGTCTCCTAGAGTAAAACACTCCGGAAGTAAAATACCTCTCCATTCGGATTTCCGGGCGAGAGGTACTCGAGGGGACTCAACATTAAAAATTAATTTTTGCAACATCCGCGGACTCAACAAGAACATCAATGACGTCCACCATCACCTACAGACGGAAAAACCGGATATTCTGGCTCTAACAGAAACACAAGTAAACTCGTCCACCAACAAGGTCCATATGCTTTGTCCTGGTTACGAACTCCATTCTCGATTCAGGTTCAAAGGTGGAGTTTGCCTTTACGCCAAGGCTAACCTTTCATGCCAGCGTAAAGAGAGTTTGGAACCGAAAGACTTTGATGTGATGTGGTTCAAGCTATCTGATACCAAACTGACTAAGTTCCTCTGCTGCCTTTATCTATCACCTAATGAACCTTCATATAACGACCTCTTTGAGTTTTATCACTCAAACTGGACTACATTCAGGAGAACCATCCAACAGCTGAAACCATAATCATGGGAGATTTTAATGTACATAACGCTGCCTGGCTCAAATTCTCTAACAAAACAGATGATGCAGGTCGTCAAGCCGAGGCCTTCGCCATCACTCATGGCCTAGAACAACTGGTCGAGCTACCAACCCGCATCCCTGATGTCAACAACCAGTCTGCCAATACACTAGATCTTTTCCTCACCACCAATCCTGACCCGTATAGAATAGAAGTTTGTGCCCCACTTGGAAACTCTGACCACACCCTCATCTCCACAACATGCTCTTTCCATTTACCATCGAGCTGCACAATACCACCCCGTCTCATGTGGCATTACAATTCGGCCGACTGGGAAGGTCTTCGTATGTTTTTCTCAGCGTTTCCATGGAAGAGAGTTTGTTTCTCTTCAGTAGATCCAACACGATGTGCTGAGACAATTTCTGAAATCATCATGTTGGGGATGCAAACTTACATACCGAATACCGAAAGAAGAACATCATCCGATAAGACCTGGTTTAACAGAAACTGCTCTAGAGCTGTGGCTTCCAAACAGGCAGCATACCATCGATGGCTAAAAAATCCGGGCCCTGAGACCAGAGCAGCATATGTCGAGGCTAGCAGCATATGTAAAGAGACAATAGAAATCTCAAAAGATGCCCACAAAGCCAAAATAAGATCAAAACTTGCTGAATGTCCTAACGGATCCCGTTCATTTTGGTCTTTCGCCAAAGCTGTGGGAAGAAATTTCACTTCCAGCTCATTTCCTCCCCTAACCAAAGAAGATGGAACACTAGCAACGACTGCCCAGGAAAAAGCCAATATCTTTGCGCACCTATTTGCTGGAAATTCCACTCTGGATTCATCGGAAAACAACCCCGAACATTACACCTATTGACAGTCACATGCCCGAGATCACCTTTCGCCAACGTACTATCAGAAAGATTTTGCTGGGTCTCAACACCAACAAAGCCTGTGGATCTGACGGAATCCCGCCGATTGTTCTCAAGAAATGTGCCCCGAACTAACACCTGTTCTTTGCAAGTTGTTCAACCACTCTTACAATTTGGGGTATTTCCGTCCAATTGGAAAATTGCAAGAGTACAGCCAGTCCCTAAAAGGCAAAAGGCCCTACCTAGCAACTACAGACCTATCGCACTGCTATCTATTATTTCAAAGGTCATGGAAAAAGCCATCAACATCGAGCTCATGAAATATCTGGAAGACTCAGGAATTGTCAACGATAGGCAATATGGCTTCCGCCATCAGAGATCAACTGGTGACCTGCTCGCTTACGTCTCACATATATGGCAGCTATCTATTGAAAAGCATGGAGAAACTTTAGCTGTGGCATTAGATATCTCCAAGGCGTTCGATCGAGTTTGGCACCAGGGACTCCTCGCCAAGCTTCCGTCTTATGGCTTGCCCCCTCAGCTGTGTTCTCTGCTTGCTAGTTTTCTCTCCATGTAGTGGTCGATGGAGTTTCATCTGACACTCTACTCATAAATGCTGGTGTTCCGCAAGGATCCATTCTCGCACCAACACTATTTCTACTTTACATCAACGACCTGTTGAAAGCAACTTCATGTCCAGTACACAGCTTTGCCGATGATAGTACCCTCCATACCGCTTTCTCTTCCAGGGCCCCTATATCAGCCCGTGAAACCAGAAATGAACGAGGAAGAAATGTTAATAATATAAATATGGACTTGGCAACAATTCTCGAATGGGGATCTAATAACTTGGTAGAATTCAATGCAAACAAAACACAAGCATGTCTTTTCTCTAGAAAAGCCGATCTCACTGTGCCTAACATAACTTTGTCAGGAGTAACCATACCACTGAAGCCATCCATATCGATGCTTGGTATTACTATCAGCAATAACCTTTCCTGGGAAAATCACGTGAGGTCCATTGCCAAAAGTGCATCCCAAAAACTTGGTTTTCTGTTTCGTGCCAAGAGCTATTTCACCCCCAGTCAGCTGCTTATGATCTATAAGGCACAGATCCGACCTGTCCTGGAATACTGTTCCCATATTTGGAGTGCGGCACCTAAACATATCCTGAGGCTATTGGATTCTGTCCAAAAAAGGGCAATTCGTCTCGTCGGTGATGCCTCGCTTACAAACTCGCTCACTTGTCTGGAACACCGTAGAAAAGTTGGCGATTTGTCTCTATTTTATAGATATTTTCATGGGCGATGCTCTTCTGAAATATCAACAATCGTTCCTGCTTTGGCAGTCTCTTCGAGATTAACCCGTCAAGTTCAGTCATCACACCCATTCGTGGTCACTTTGGAAACCTGCAGAACATCACTTTCCAAAGACTCGTTCATCCAACGAACAGCGAGGCTTTGGAACTCATTGCCTAGGGAGGTGTTCCCCGAGGCATACAACCTTCAGAAATTTAAGAAGAACACCAACTCCTACCTTCTTTCCCTAGGTTCCCACGATGTTCTCTGAACATTACAGGATATCCCTTTTCGTGGGAACCAGAACATAAAAAAAAAAAAAAAAAAAGCCTGCTGGTAAAGATCATCACGTTATAAAAACAAACTCTTTTTTTCTTCATCCTTTTGACGAAACTGAACTCCTTGATATTATCAAGTATATATCGTCTAAGAACTCTAGCGGCATAGATGAATTGCCTGGTAGAGTATTGTCGACTGTTGCTGAACTAATCATCGAACCACTTACATACTTACTTAATTTGTCATTCCTTGAGGGTTCATTTCCCTCGTGTCTCAAACACGCTATTGTCTGCTACGGTAACTGCAGTAGTTTGAATGATCTATTGATTTCGCAAAAAAAGATATTAAGAACCATGTGTTTTAAACAATATGGTGATTCTTGTGAGCAGTTATTCACTGAATTACAAATTTTAACTGTGATATCCATGTATATTTTGAATTGTGTCACTTACATTAAGAATCATTACCACAAGTTTCAGCAAAGGGATACTATCCGCATAGCCACTGGTTATACTCTTAGACAAAATTATAATCTGATAATTCCTGTTCACAAATTAACATCTGTATCAAATGGACCTTATATTATGTCTATAAAAATATTTAATAAACTTTCAATATTCATTAAGAAAATGTCTAATCCCATCAATTTCAAAAATAGCGTTAAAAGTATACTATAAATATTTTTCAATTGTTTTATATGACCTACCACTACTATTGAATTATTTTTTTATGTACATTCAGTATATATATTTTTTTTCTCACATGTATATTCCATATTTTATCACTTGATTTTTTAACTCCTATTTTTACTTGTGTATTTGACGATTTCCATGCTTGTAAAAAAATCTCAGGAAAATAAAGTATTGATTGATTGATTGATTGGTAAATCAGCCAGAGTGAGTAGGTATCAGTACTACGTGAAGTGTGCATTGTTCAGGTCGGGGTATTATTTTTACTTTACGTTTTTCTGTTTTTATTAGACATTCTCGTTATTTTTTTTCACTCAGTCGATTGTTGTGTCATTAGTAAGGTTTTCAATAGTGTTCATTTTAGTTTAATTATTTTTTGACAAAAAAGTATGTTTTTTTCAATGCCTAAGTCGTGATGCCTAAGTCTACAATACCTTTATCTAGACGTCATAAACTAATCCGACGATCGTTAGCGGTGAAACGTCTGTTACGGAATCTACATAAATCGTAGGTATGTGACTGAAGTTATTTTGTATGAATATAATTGTTTATTTTTCATAATTATGAATCCTTTTGAGAATCAGACTATAGATCACAAAATCTCCCTGGCATTTTAAATTGAAGCATTTTCAAAAACACCTAAATAGCAACTTTAAATAGAAAACGACCATAAATCACAAAATCCATAGCCATCTTGAAGCTGCCATTCATCATGGTCTATTTTATTCTTTGATCTTTTCCACTTCTGAACTCTTCTGTTTTCTTCTACGATTACCTACCTTTATCGTTGATGGAATATACCTACACTATTTTGGATGAACATCCTCCAAATGAATGTTTTCGAGCCGAAAAAACTCCATAGAATGTCAGTATTGGTATTAAAATGAGAATTTTAAATTCTTTCAATTTTTCAACAACCGCCATGTGAAAACATCTATAGAGTTGTTCTATAAAATATTTTACTCCAAATACAGATATATCTCAAAAACTAACACAATGGCGTGGCAAGTAGGATAGGTATATCCAACAACTTATTTCAATTAAGTTGACATATCATTTTTCATTGAAAAACACCTCAAACTCTACGATCAAAAGTTGTAGGTATGAAATATCCCTAAACCTACGTTATATTTTTGTATAATCTACCTCAAATCAAAGAAAGATAAACTATTGTTAGATAATTGATACTTCTTATTAAAGGAGTGTACAGGACAAATAAAAATTATTGATTAAATGATAAATATCGATGTAATTCACAGCGATTTTCTGTTTGTCTGTACATCTTAGAGAAAAACTTCCTGAATGAAAGTTGTGGAGTCTAGCAATCCAACCGATTCGGCCCATGAACCTGGCCGACATATTCTTGAAAAGTATTTGTTGCCATATGTATTTTTTTTTTTGGAAGTTGTGATGTCCACAATAGGTGGTATTTCTATAGAATTAACCAAAGAACTACAAGGTATCGAACGAGAAAAGTACATCATTATCAACTGTCCCCACATTTATTTTTTGTCAAAACATGTAAATACCAATACATGATGAAATCAAATCGGTCAATTTTGGATTCAAGGGCAAAATATTCGGGTCTCCACTGCCTTCTCCAATGAAAGACAATTGGAAAATCCTTTTGTACGCAACTCTATTGACTATTTGTGATTTTCACATCAAAAAGAGTTTTTTTAATTGCATTTTCCACACAAAATAGACGAGTGGATAGTCAAACATTTTCCTCAAATCCATCATACAAAAAAAATCACTGAAAGTCTTTTCTGGACCCATCGGATGGTGGGGATGTATCCTTATGGTTACTGAAACTTTCATCAATATTCTTCACTTTTTATCATCTTCGTCTGAATATTTCTCATTAATGTATATATAATATCTCAAAGGTTCCCCACTCCTCCTGTTTGCCATCGGTCCCCTTGTTCCCGAAGGTAAATACTTGGGCCCCCTAAAACTAGATCCAGGTATCTTTTTTCCCGGTCTACCAGTGGTTAAATATATATTTTCTACTCTGGATGATTCGTGATCCTGGAGATCCATCGCATTATCATGACTTATCTCCTTACAGTTCTTACGAGCGCTATCATATTCATTTGAATAACTTTCTCCTATCTCATGATTATCTCTGGGAAAAGTCACCAAAGTCTCACCAGGCTCAACAGGAACATTGATCACATCTGGAGAAGATACCCTTTCGATCTGACTTTTATAAACCCCATTCCGGTTAACGGAGTCTTCATGAGGATGGGAAATTCCTGATCTCTGGATTTCACGAGAAAAATTTGGATTGCGATTTGCATCTAGATCATAGGGTAAAACTGGTGATAATGTGGAGTAAGTTACCGCTCTAGGAGGTTGAGGGTTATTATTATTCGGATTTTGGAAAATAGGTGGAGCCACTTCGAACATTGCTTGAGGTTGTCTGGGAGGTAAAATGTGGTAGATTGTCCTAGAAGATTCGGTGATTGGATTTTGGAAGAAACCTGCGTTGAAATTGCTATCCCCAAACGATATTTGCGGTTGGTTATATGGAATTATATTTAAATTACTCTTTGTAGATTCGGAAACTGGATTCTGGACTTTTGTTGACTTGAAACTGTTATTCTTTCTTTGCCGTGTAGTGTATTCAGGGGAATACACCAAGGGTAATGAGTTTTGAGTATTCTTCATATTCGGATTGATTTTAGGACCATAGCTGATTTCTGGAACCACACTTTCATATTGGCTCACTCCAAAAGGTTGCGTTTTCTCATTCAAATCACGTCCAGAATTTTGAATTCCATTGTTTTCTGTGAACCAGCTACTCATTCGAGCAAAATCGGCGAGGTCATCCTTAACATTCCGATAAATTATATTTCCATGTTTTTCCGCTGTCCCTAATCTATGTTCATTCATTGGATGGACTACAGGAAATCCATTCGATTGACTTGTGTCCTTATTTTTCTGAATTTTTTCCATATGAAATTCGTAGATAGCTGGAACTTTCACGACTTGCAAAACTTTCGAGTATTCTGATTTGGTATCTAAATCATGAAGAACATTCTGGATGTCTCTCATATTTATGACACCTTTGGCCTGATAAGGATTATTTCTATAATCAGTGTTCCAAGTATTGGTAAAAGGTTTTTTGTTAACAATTGTTTGAACCGATTCCTGTACATCCATCTCTCTATTCACTCTGGGTTCATTCCCAAATGCTTTTGATATATGGTTGGTGGGATGGGTAATTTTTGTGGTACTCCGTGGTAGATTGGGCTCATAACCACCTCCAAATCCATATCCAGCTCCAATGTTCACGTCGAAGGAATCATTTTCATCTATTTCATGCCCCATATATTTCGAGCAAACTCCATTCTTGAAGAATGGAACGAGAAGTAAGATCTGAAAACAAAGATGAAAATTCAATGAGAATTTGCTGATTTATTTTCATAATTAAAATAATGACTGATAAATTATTGATTGAAATTGATTATTGGGGTATGCAGCAAAATAAAAAGTGTACTCTTTAAAGTTTGTCCAAGCTTTCGAAATAATTTATTTCCATCTTCAGGGATACTACAATGAAGAATTGAAAAAATTAGTGTGTCATTCGGACCTTAAGGTACTAATAACTTACATCTTTGTTGAGATTAGTTTCCATGTTGTAAAATAATGAAGTCTGAAGCGTGTGTCTTGAAAAAGTACAATAGGTTATAAATTGTGGGAAAATTATTTATTCACTTGTCATATGCTTTGACAGTCACTGGTACCAACTGAGGGTAGTACCAACTGATATGAAGTGGTTTGCCATTATTGGCCAAAGTATTTTAGTACTTTTCTTGTTAGTACCAACTGAAGGTTGGGCCAACTTAGACATATTAATAACTAGTAATGAGCTCATATTGATTTGAGGAAAATTCTGTATTTTCCATTGCTAATAAGAAGGAATGAATTTCAGGTGATTTTTCCTGTGATATGAAAGCCATTTCCAGAAAAGTTCTCTTAGCAGTGTGCCGTTCATTAGTTAATATTTTAACTTCATCATAGTTCATATGATGGTCGAATTTGTTCACGTGATCTGCTAGAGCACATCTTTCTGGATGGTGCCTGCAATCACTTTTATGGGATATTAATCTCTGTTTTAATAATCTTGCAGTTTGACCAATATACACTTTGTCACAACCCTGGCAAGGTATACCATATATAACATTCCTGCTGTCTAACATTGGAACTTTGTCTTTCACTTTGGAATAAATAGACTTAATTGTAAGGACTGTTTTGTTCGCCATTTTGATATTATCTATGGTTTTGAAAAGTCTAGCAATACCATAGATAATTTCAAAATAGCGGACAAAACAGTCCTTACAATTAAGTCTATTTATTCCAAAGTGGAAGACGAAGTTACAATGTTAGACAGCAGGAATGTTTTATATAGTATACCTTGCCAGGGTTGTGACAAAGTGTATATTGGTCAAACTGCAAGATTATTAAAACAGAGATTAATATCCCATAAAAGTGATTGCAGGCACCATCCAGAAATATGTGCTCGTGAACAAATTTTACCATCATATGAACTATGATGAAGTTAAAATATTAAGTAATGAACGGCACACTGCTAAGAGAACTTTTCTGGAAATGGCTTTCATATCACAGGAAAAAAATCATATGAACACAAAAACGGATGTCAATCACCTAAGTGAAATTTATTCCTTCTTATTAGCAATGGAAAATACAGAATTTTCCTCAAATCAATCTGAACTCATTACTAGTTATTAATATATCTTCAAGTTGGCCCAACCTCCAGTTGGTACTAACAAGAAAAGTACTAAAATACTTTGGGCAATAATGGAAACCATTTCATACAGTTGGTACTCCCTCAGTTAGTACCAGTGACTGTCAAAGCATATGACAATGAATAAATAATTTTCCCACAATTTATAACCCATTGACTTTTTCAAGACACTCATGCTTCAGACTATTATTTTTAATATTTTAATTAGTAACGTTTCAATGAATTTTAATGTGTATAATTAGTTGACGATTTAAAACATGTGTTGCCAACTTCAAATTCAGAACTTAAATTTCACCGTACTTTACATGAAGAACATTCATAAACAACATAGAAACTAATCTCAACAAAGATGTAAGTTATTAGTACCTTAAGGTCCGAATGACACACTAATTTGTTCAATTCTTCATTGTAGTATCCCTGAAGATGAAAATGAAACATTCCGAAAGCTTGGACAAACTTTAAAGGGTACACTTTTTCTTTTGCTGCATACCCCAATAATCAATTTGTTACTCCTAACTAGTCAGCAACGAATATTTTTTTATTTTTTATTATACATATTGTGGAGGGTCAACAGATAGACGAAGCTTCCCCATTACTGACCTGCATAAAACTAAATTCACAAAAGTCGTCTGGGATTTGAGAAATTGTACACAATGTTAAATAGAGATCATCCTAAATTGCTATTACTTTATTAAAAGACCAAACTATTGAAAAATGAAAAAGAAAGAAAAAAACTAGGTCATAGTAGTGGCGATGAAAAAAATACAAATGTGATTAGCATGACGAAATAGATAGGTTTGGTGAAACCAACCAGTGATTACAGATTGTCATGTGCCAAAAATGTATTATTAACAGTCTATGATAAAACAAAAAAAATATATGTAGGCTTAACAAATGATACATGAATCAACATTGGATTGCATAAACCATGAATTGTAATCAGTTGAAGTATAAGGACTGCTTCAAATGGGATTTGAAAGACCTCATGTTGTCACAAAAAATATCATGGCCTTCGTTATTGTCTATTAGGCAATTGATAGATTTGAGACACCTATATAGAGGTGAGATTTGGAGAAAGTTAATGTTGCTGTTTCTGGCCAGAAAAAGCAAGCGATTACGCGTTACATAATATTTATAATTCCAACGGAAAAACTAAAGCCAATAGGGGGAATCCACGAGACCATTAATAACTTTATATACATAGATAATATCAGGAATTATTCTTCTCAGATCCAGTGGTTTTTGTTTGTGAAAGAAAATATTGTTGTGGTAAGTGCAAAATGTCGCACTCTGTTGTATTTGTAATTTATGTGGTTGAGTTTACGTTGGATACACTCAATGCGGTTTATGTGTACGTTGTGATATGGGTTCCATATTGAAGATGCGTATTCAAGTTGTGTCCTAATCATTGATTCATTAAGTGAAATCACCGTGTCGGCTCGCGTGAATGATCGAGAGACTCTGAATATGAAGTCCAGGTTTCGGAGAGATTTTTGAATGATGTTTTCAATGTGAATGTTGAATGTTAATTTACTGTCTAGGGTTACACCCAAATCATTCTCTAGATCAACACTTCCAATGGGTTCTCCTTGGAGCATTAGGTTCTCCTTGGATCTTGAAAAAATAATTTTGTGGCACTTATTCAGATTCAAGTTTGGTATATTCTAATTGCGATATTTTGTAAAGATACCAGATCCCTTTGGAGTAGGGCATACTCTTCCACTGTTTCGACCTTCCCATAAATCTTCAGGTCGTCAGCATGAAGTTCATAACTGAAACACGTGCCAATGTCATTTAAAAATATGTCATTATCAACCACCCAAATTAAAATTCTTGTATTTTTTTTTTCTTTCCTCAACTCATATTCAAACATTGAATCACAGACTAATTTTTTTTATTTCCTATTTTAACAGTAGCGTACAAAAATATATTACCTCCGAATTTTTTTTTAAATCTGAAGAATAAAGATTCTCCTTTAGAATAATCCAAGTTAGTATATTGCATCCCTTGTTCACAATGTGATAAAAATTATATTGGTCAAACCAAAAGAAAACTCAAATACCGACTGTGCTCGCATAAAAGTAACATAAGAAAACCCAAAAAAACTTGCTCAACACACTTTCTCAAAAGATCACAATCCTGACTATGCAAATGTAACCATATTGGAACATGAATATAACTTAAGAAACGTACATTCTTAGAAATGACTTGCATTTTCAAAGAACCTAGTCTATGAATTCCAAAACTGATATTGACAGTCTAAGTATCATCTACTCTTATTCATCAAGCATTCCTACAGAGCATTCTGATAACAATTTGCATAATTCCTCAGAATTATGACGTTGTCACACCTGTTCCCATTTCTGTCAACTCATATAACAGTTGGCAGCATTGCAATTGATTCATTCATTTCTGTTCAATCGTTCTATGCCAATCCCGTACAAATCTGACAGATGTTACTTTAAAAAAAAGGTTCTTTCTCATATTTACAGTATAATGTATTCAAAGAAAACATGTGTTTTCCCCCTTTCAACAATGTATTGTTACTTTTGTAATTGAATGCTGAAGTCAAAAAATCTTTTTTCATTACTAATTTTACTGAAATCCAACAATTGTAGAGTTCCTGAAGAAGAGCCAATAAAGACTCGAAAGCTTGAATAGAAACAAGAGTACACGTTACTTCAGCCCTATTGACTGCACATCCAAATAATACCCCGTTTTTTCCTTAACTTAGACAATCGTCTAACCTCACACATCTATATATATATATATATATACACATCAGATCAGATATTGTACTATATATATATAGTGTGGAAATTATTTTTGGGAATGCAGTCAGTGATGACCAGTTCAAATTATATTCTTCGTTATTAAGTCAAGTTTTCGTAAATCTTTATTTTTTTTCTCAAGACTGTCTACAATGTTATATAATAAAAAACATGTGATATATAATATGAATGGTTACTTACTTAACATGAAAATTAAAAAGAATTTGGTACAATGAAGAACATTGGAATTTTCTATTTGAAGTTTGACGATATTTCAGACAGTGACAATTCTATTATACAGGTTGATAAACTATTTTTAAACAATATTTTATGTAGGATGATTATGTTGATTATTCTCTTCTTGTTTATGTAATATATAAGTATAAATTGAACGCAGTTCATTAATATCTGTTTTTTTATTAATAGTTTTTGATTTATTTTTATTAATGTGGACCATTTCTAAGAAAAGTCTTTTTGTCAGGCCTTTTTCAACATCTAAAACTCTTGAATTTTGATTATCAATACCTTGATCTCTGTCTATAAAATGAGTTGCCAAAGCACAAGATCTTATACACCTTCTGCAATCACTTTTATGGCCTGCGATTCTATCTTTTAGCATCTGTTTGGTCTGACCGATGTACTCTTGATCACAATCTTGGCATGGAATTTCATAAACAATATTAGATTTAAAAATTTTTGGTGTTGGGGTTTTCAATTTGGAATGAAGATTATAAATGGCTTTCAAATTGGTTTTTGCTATTATAATATTTCCGTTTTTTAGTAAGTTAATCAATTTTGGTGTATTAATATACATAGTGATGTTCAGAGGATAGCCGTGGTCATATGCCACCTACCCTAACAGAATAATACATTCTAACAGTAGTAAGCGATCATTAGCTTCAGGGCAAGGTGGCATATAACCACGGCTAACATCTGAACATCACTATGAATATGTATCAAATACATTAAAATATATTAAGTTGTTTATAATAGACGATAAATATTGAATAACAGTTTCAGATGAGAATATTTCCTTGTTTCATAATTTTTAGAGCGTGATTTTTCAGTACTCGGGTTTTTTACAATGCAGTCGAAGTCAACTATTATTTATTGAGGAGTATCGAAATTGAAATGTGGAATTATTTCAATTAAAAAAATATGTTTCTCTGGTTATGGTTCTGGGTTCCAGATGGGGCATACACATTAACAAAATGTGTTCCTTTATGGTGGCAGATGTGATTCTGCCATTTGGGCTGAGTAAAATGTTAGGTACTAGACACCACGTTCTGTTTCCCCTATATTTTATATGTATTCATGACTTTCCAACATGTTTATTGTGTCACAGTTTATTTCTTGTATGAAGAGGAGTCTATATCATGCTTCATTATGATTTCATTGAGTAATTTTTGTTTCACTTTATTTTTCATGCGATTCGTGTTTACCGAAGATATTGTTCCTTCCTACGTTGTTGAAAGTTTGTTTAATGAGATTGATTAGCAAGGCAAGGAGACAATGATCTCAATGAACAAAGTACCCTCAGCTACTGAAAATAATACAATATTTTCAGCCAAAAAGGTGGATAAGTAGTTGAAATAATAATATCAGATACATTTCCTCCAGTTTGAACCAATGCTACTTCGGAACATGAACTTTGAAAAATGAATTGTAATTTTTAGTGTGGAAATTAAATTATTATTGAAATGAATAACTTTTGTGCATTTTCCTTAATATATTCAGTAATTGGCATGTATTTAATGAATAAATGAATAGAGAATTCAAGTTTGAAATACAATTTCTGCAATAAACTGTTGTACATTTCCAATCTCTTCCAGAATTTTTGGCGTTATTAACAAAAAATATAACCATTTATGGTGGTAGGAAATCCTAAAAAATAGATTGAAAATACGTTCATAAGTTTTTCTATTTGTCCTTTCAATTGTTAGCAGTAGAAATATTCCATTCAAATATAAGACTAGCAATAACATATTTCAACACAGAACAAAATTGAACGGCTGATTTAATATTTTTGGTGAGTTTCCAAGGAGGTCATGCTAACCTGACCATAAAAAACTACCGTTTCAATTAATTGGACTGAAACTGATTTAAATGTTTTATATAACATGAACATGGTTTGATGACCACTGACCGATTATCACACATGAATTTTCATCAGTTTATTGAACAAAGCCGAATGAATATATACATTTCTGATTAGATGATCATGATTGAAATGAAGTGTATAAAACAAATACACTGTGCCAAGTTCAAACCCCCACTTAAAAATTTTAAATGGCAAAAATACGACGAACGAACTTGGATGAATGAATTCTACAACAATAATCCTGTTCGTATACAGTGAATCGTTTCTTCCACTTAGTCTAGTCAACAAGTGCTTTTTGAACCAACTTTTTTCAGCAGTCTCCGAAAATTATGATCGAGGTGTCATTCGATTCGGAATGACATCTAGATGATTTTTGAAAAAAATGAAGTTTTGCTTGCAAAAATTGTAAAAGTTATTAACAATTAACTGAAAAAAAGGGGGCTTTGGTTTTTTGCGAGTATCTCAAAAACTAATAAAGATTTTTCAAATCTGAAAAAAGATTTAAAAAGAGGAGGGAATTTCCTAGATACCCGGAATTGTAGGATTGCTATTGCCTTCAGATTGAAGCAGAATTTAGGAATCATCATGGAGATTCCACAAATATGTACTTCAGTAGTGTATGACCCTTCATTTCTAATTTGAATAATAAATGGAGTTTTCATTTCATATCGGTAGTGTGTGCGATCCGTTATTTCAGTTTCAGTTGGAAGTGGGTCGTATCTCAAGAACGAAAAGAGTTAGAGTAATTTCGCAAACGGCATTCGATTCAGAATGGTTGATTCAGCATATGCTCATAATTTCAAGACGATTTTCAGAAAATAAATATTTCTCGAAAAATCGAAAAATCGCCCAAGAGGTTGTTAACCCATGAAATTCACCAAAAAAACGAAATCGTCCCATTGCCTTCAGATTAAAGCAGAATGTAGGAATCATCATGGAGATTCCACAAATATGTACTTCAGTAGTGTATGACCCTTCATTTCTAATTTAAATAATAAATGGAGTTTTCATTTCATATCGGTAGTGTGTGCGATCCTTTATTTCAGTTTCAGTTGGAAGTGGGTCGTATCTCAAGAACGAAAAGAGTTAGAGTAATTTCGCAAACGGCATTCGATTCAGAATGGTTGATTCAGTATATGCTCATAATTTCAAGACGATTCTCAGTAAATAAATATTTCTCGAAAAATTCACCAAAAAATCCAAATCGTCCCATTGCCTCCAGATTAAAGCAGAATGTAGGAATCATCATGGAGATTCCACAAATATGTACTTCAGTAGTGTATGACCCTTCATTTCTAATTTAAATAATAAATGGAGTTTCCATTTCATATCGGTAGTGTGTGCGATCCTTTATTTCAGTTTCAGTTGGAAGTGGGTCGTATCTCAAGAACGAAAAGAGTTAGAGTAATTTCGCAAACGGCATTCGATTCAGAATGGTTGATTCAGTATATGTTTATAATTTCAAGACGAATCTCAGAAAATAAATCCCAGAGGGATGAAAATACGGCCGAAAACGGGTACTCTGGTTCCTTAATATTAATTGGAAATTGGAGAAAATAATTTTTAATTAACAACTGCGTTTTCAAGCAATAAAAAATTTTTTTATGGAACATTTTTTTTTTGAAAATCATTATTTGTATCAAAGATTGAAATTCCATGAAAAAAATTTCAATTATTTTATAAACAACGCATTTGTTCATAACAATTTTTTGAACAATTAGAGATAAAAATGTTTAAAAAGTATTTCTATGCAGTTTCTGATAACATAAAAACGGATCGTTAATAATATTTGGAAAAAAAAACATTTTTTTCAATGATTAATTTAAGTATTTAATTTTGCAACAACGAACATTATTAATAAAAAACTGAAAAATGAGATTTTTTAATTTTTCCAACGGGTTTCTATTCTGAAGCCTTCCAAGAATTGTTCCAAGAGAGGAAAAAAATCTTAAATTTATATTTTAACAATTATCACACTTGCAATGTTCAAGCAGAAAAAAATTATCAATTAACTATTGAATAACTAATTGAAAAATTGTGATACCAATTTTTTTCAAGCGGATTATTGTTCATGCATCTGTTCAGTTAGTGTCTGAATTTTTCCAATTTTTTATTTTTATATTTAGTATGCTTAAATAATTTTTATTGTTAAAGTGTCCAAAGTGGGCGCGGCTTGCCCAAGCCAGAGTACCCGTTTTCGGCCGTATTTTCATGCCTCTGGGAAAATTATAAATATTGATCCTACAATTCCGGAATTTTCTCAGGAAATTTTCTCCTCTTTTTAAATCTTTTTTCAGATTTGAAAAATCTTTATTAGTTTCTGAGATATTTGCAAAAAACCAAAGCCCCCTTTTTTTTTAGTTAATTGTTAATAACTTTTACAATTTTGGCAAGCGGAACTTCATTTTTTTCAAAAATCAATTAGACGTCATTCCGAATCAAATGACACCTCGATCATAATTTTCGGAGACTGCTGAAAAAAGTTGGTCCAAAAAGCACTTGTTGACTAGACTAAATGAACGGCCGATAGCTTATGCATCGCGGACGTTGTCGGTTGCAGAAAAAAAGTATTCTTAAATTCAGAAAGAGGGTTTGGCGATTATCTTCGGGTTATGGGCGTAAATTCACACTCACCGTTGATCATAAATAAGCCTCTTGTTTCTATTTTTAATCCAAACAAAAACATACCCCCATTCTCGATAAACAGACTAGTCGCTGGGCCGTAATATTATCTAATTACCAATATAATATTGAAATCGTCAAATCTGAGAAAAATTACCCGCAAACGGTGAATCAAGAAGTATGGGAGAATATTGATATAAATTTCATCGATTACTTTTCAAATAACGACCATTTTCCTATCAATTTCAAACAAATTCAAAATGAAACATCTAGGGATGTTGTGTTGTCAGAAGTTATCCTTTTTACACGAACAAATTGGCCAAATAACATAGAAAAATCTTTGAGGTCGTACTATGAAATAAAAAATTATTTGAACATTGAACATGATTGCCTGTTGTGGAATAACAGGGTGGTAATCCCTTCAATTCTGAGAAACGATATTTTGGAGGATCTCCACTTAACCCACATGGGCGTTGTGAAAATGGAAAGTCTGGCAAGTTCATATTTTTGGTGGCCAGGACTACATAAAAATATAGAGCTGATATGTAGTTCATGTGATAATTGTTTATTTCACAAAAAGTCCCTCAACAAGGCTATTTTGAACCCATGGCCCTGGCCAAAAGAAGTATGGTTTCGGCTATACATTGATATCATGAGCCCATTATTGGGAAAATATTTTCTTGTTATTATTGACGCGCATTCGAAGGGCCTAGAGGTATTTCCGATGAATTCTATCATTTCGAGATTGATATTTTAAGAACATTATTCGCGAGATTTGGGTTACCCCAGCATATTGTGTCTGACAATGCGCCTACATTCTGTTCGAAGGAATTCACAACATTTTTGTCACAAAATGGCATTCAACACATAACTACTCCTCCTTTTCAACCATCTTGTAATGGCGCATCGGAAAATGCAGTAAAATCGGTAAAAAATGCTCTTGGCAAAAACAAACATCTGGAAATAAATAAAGCTTTGAATAATGTTTTATTCGATTTTAGAAATACTGATCACTGTACAACGAGTTTGAGTCCGTCACGGTTAATCTTTGGCAGAAAACTGCGAACTCGTTTCGATTTACTATTACCGGAAAACTATGTTGGTTGCAGTAATGCAATATTGAGAAATCATGTGATAAGACAACAAACCAAACAAAAAATATATCACGGTGGTGAAAGATGTTTGCAATTTTCTGATAATGAAGCTGTTACAGTTAACGACTATAGAGGACCTAAAGTAACTTGGATTAAAGCTCTCATTTTCAAGGAAAAAATATATACTTGGTAAAAATTCCTGAATTAGATAATTTGATATGGAAACGGCATCTGAACCAAATGAAAAAAATGCATTTCAACATGTTAACATTACCCACAAGTCATGTGGAAAATTTTGAACAAAATATAGAAATGCCAGTTTTATGTGTTGATATTAGATCGGAATATAGTGATAGTGAATCGACAAATGACAATTCAATTACTAATATAAATGAGGTTCAAAGTAATTTAGTTGGTAGACCTAGACGAGAAATCAAACCTGTGAACCGGCTGAATTATGATAATATGTAAATAATGTTACATAATGTACATATTTTTTTTCTTTAGGGGGAAGATATTATAGTGTATATATATATATATATATATATATATATATATATATATATATCTATATATACAGTGATCGGCAGAAAGTACGCATCATATGGGAATTTTTTTCAATATAATATTTTGACAAATGTCGATACATGCAATCGCTTCTGCATCAAAAGAAACCCCAAAAGATGTTGTACACTGCCGTTCGTCTTTTCTTGTTTGGCAGAAAATTTGAAAAATTTAAAAATTATGTCTCAAAACACACTTAATTGGAAAAATATTGAAAAATGTTATTTGGAAAAGTTGTTAAGAATGCCATTTTATAGCTATGTACAAGTTTGAAAAAAAAACTGAGATGAAAAAATATAAATCAATTTTTGCCATAAAAAAAATTCAATTTGGAAAAATACATTTCTGACAAAGAAACTCATTAGTAAAGCCCAAGAGTATTATTTTGAATAATATTTTGTAAAGATTCACCTGCTACTTCTATTTTATTCGAAGAAAATTTTAAATCTGTGGATTTGCCATGTGTTCAGCTGCTTCATAAGAGGTCACAGAAATATCTTCAGGACATTATAATCCCGATACTCTTTATTATTGACGAAGAACCATGTATCTACATAATTTTAATATGAATTTTTCATTAGAACAAAAAATTGATTAAATTTTTTACATAATTACATTTTATAATAAAATTAGAAGCTGAAATAATTATAAACCAAACAATTTAATACATACTCGAAAGTTTGTAATCAATTTATTTTTTGTTTGAATAAAAAATTCAATTTGAAATTATGTAGATACAAGGACCTCTATTAATAATGGACAGTATGGGGATTATAATGTCCTGGAGATATTTCAGTGACCTCTTATGAAGCAGCTGAATACATGGCAAATCCATAGATTTCAATTTTTTTCCGAATAAAATAGAAGTAGCTTGCGAATATTTACAAAATATAATTCAAAATATTACTGTTGGCCTAACTGATGAGTTTCTTTGTCTAAAATGTATTTTTCCAAATTGAAATTTTTATTATAGCAAAAAATTTATTTTTATTTTTTTATCCCAGATTTTTTTCAAAACTTCTACATAGCCATAAAATAACGTTCTGAACAACTTTTTCGAATAACATTTTTCGATATTTCCCCAACTAAGTGTGTTTTGAAACATAATTTTAATTTTTTTTAAATTTCCTTCCAAACACGAAAAGACTAACGGCACTGTACAACGTCTTTTGTGGTTGCTTTTGATGCAGAAGCGATTGCACATATCGATATTCGTCAAAATTTATTAATAAAAGAATTTCCCATATGATGCGTACTTTCTGCCGGTCACTGTATATATATATATATATATATATATATATATATATATATATATATATATAGTGTGACCCATTTAAAATGGAAGCACCCCTGTAGAATACGCATTTTCCAGTCAATCTCAAAAATTTAATTTTAAGCATCAAAAACTGTATCTTGACACAAATTTTCATAACTTAAGTTTCATTTCCAAGGCAGGTTTTTTTCTTTGTCAAAAACGGCAAAAGTTCATTAGGCAATTTTTGTTTTCAAATTTGACTACACCACTGGATTTGTAATCGTTATAAATGAAAACCTTCAAAATTTCATGCAAAAATATTGATTAACAACGAAGTTACAACAACTTTAATTTTGGAAACAAAGTATTTGATTATAATTTTTATTTAGATTATAGACATATTCAAAATCTGGCAACACTGCCGATACAAAGTAGAACACCAGTGAATTTGTACAGCGAAAATCCGAAGTCAATAGCTCATTCCGTTCTACAGAAAAATCATCGGAATCGAACCGCTCTGTGAACAGTTGTGCGTGATCATACATAAAAAAAAACGCGTCGAATAGAGAACCTCCTCCTTTTTGGTTTCGTCGGTTAAAAAATAGAATTGGTGGTGAAAAAAAAAACTTTTAGAGGAGTCATTATTATATAATATAGAGGCTCATTGAGAAGGAGTTTTCCAAAATTCGCCCTCTTGTGGGTTGAAACAACAAAACGGCAAAACATCAACTTCATTTTTTCTTTCTGCCTGAGAATATTTCTTTGAATGGGTCAGTAAAACACCCTTATCATAAAATCATATTTTGAATATGTTACATACCAAGAAAAGGTATATTTTAAAGACATTTTTTCTAAAATCTGAATCCCTAAAGGTTGGAACGATCCCATGAATATTTTTTTTCTCTATAAAACTGCAAAAAAAGGAAAAACACGTCGTTTTTATTTAATTCATGTGCTTTGGAGACATTTCTTTATATCCTAATTTTGCTCCCAAAAAAGAATCCGATGGCACGGTCAGTCGGAAAGGTAGATTTCAGAATTTGTCATGTGCCAGATGAAATGGGTGATTTTCATTGGAAGCAAAAACAGATTTTTAATTTTTTTATAAAACTTTTTACTTAAAAGTTGGTGAAGAATTCAAATGCTCCTTGATATTTATATGTGATCTGACTCTAATCAAGAAGGAAAAATTTAACCAGCACATAAGGATACAGTACTTACTGGGGTTTCAGTCTCAATATCACTCAGATAAAAAATAACGAATTTTTATTTATATAGTCCAACATAGAAATCGAGAATTTTAAAACTCAAACAGTATCTAATTGACATGAGCGAATGAACCTCAAATGAAAAGAGCATACAGGCTAAATAAAATAACCAATAAAAAGACAAACTTTCATTCAAGCCGTGTACTAAAAGGTATAAAATAAGTTTGAGTCATCGCTAACAATGATTAAATTTTTTTGTGTTGAATAATTTGGTTTTGTAGGCACCAAATAATTTAATTGGACAATGATCGGTTGGTAAGTAACAACTTGTCTAAGTATTAATTTCATTAAAATTCGCGCGACAAACTTTTTGAAAACAAATAATTCAACAAAAAATAATTAAATCAATGTCAGCGATGACTAAAACTTGTTTCATACGTTTTAGTATACGGCTTAGATAAAAGCTTTTCTTCAAAAAGGTTTTTTTATTAGTTTTTTTTTTGTTAGTTCGCCTTAATCTAGTCATTTCTAATAGAGCATCGTTATTACAAGGTCTTTTGCCTGTAAGTTATGAGCTGAAAGAAATCCTGATCGCCGACCCCAAAAACTCCCAGACACCAATTTTCAATAGAATTTGACCATAATCACAAAACTCGTCTGTCATCCTGATGTCGCCATTTCGAATTTATAGATTTTGACGAAAAATTCATAATATCCGACCCCGAAAACCCCCACATACCAATTTTGAATCAAATCGGACCATAATTACAAATCTCGTCCGCCATCTTGGAGCCTCCATTTTGTTTTTTTTTCTCTAACAAATATTCTATAATGCATTGTCACCGGAATTATGAGCACCTGCCAAATTTCAAATCAATCGGACTACTAGAATTCGATCAAAATTCACTTACAAGATTTGATCCAAACTAACAAACGATCTAACTAACATGTGAAACTAAATAAAAGCTTGTAATATATTTTTCTTGAATTCTCATGAATGGTAATCAACAGCGATTTTTTATTTGAGTGTACATCTTAGAGAAATAGGTACTCTAATAGAAGTTGAGGAGCTCATGACGCTCTATCAAAAGACATTTAGTTTGACAATATTTGTAAACGCCATTTGTAAACGAAGAAAAAATGGGATAGGTTCTGTAGTCGACGCGCATATAATTTTTTTTTAATGTATGACCACGCATAACTTTCTACAGAGTAGTCTGAGTTGGATGATTCTTTTCTGTTGTATAAGGTATACCTCAAAGTTGGTTCTGTTCAATTGAAAAAAAAACAGGGGTAGGAATATAGAGGATTGATTTTTCACCCACCGAAGTTTTACCTGTTAACCAATTCTACCACGCTTGACTTTATACTAAGTTATCAGATTCAGACGATTCTATTTTACCACGTTTATATAAGTTCGCTTTCGTGTCTGTTTGTTCGGTACAATTCCTTCAACTACCCGATGAGTTAGAGACTTGAAACTTGGAAATTGCTTGGAACTGGATGCAAATACAAAATTAACTCGTTTTCTTGTCTGTCTGTTTGTTCGTTTTTTTGGGAAGCACAAAAACTTGAGGTTAGGATCACACAAATTCTCCATAGTAGAATGATCGATGAGTGAATGTGCACTGAATTCAACTGCGTTTCAAATATTCACTCAATATAACCACGAAATTATAGTAAAAATAAACCGTTTATTTGTAATAATAACAATATTGATAATATTAAAAAGCAATAAACTTTAACCTAGCAAAAAACTTGGAATTTTAAACATAGTTCAGAGCTAAATGGCAATGCAATATCAACCCTCTTTATTGTATGTCCGTTTGTCTATTATAATGGAAATAATAATAATAATATTAGGGAGCAATCGATTATAAACCAACTTTTTTTTTTTTTTTTTTTTTTATGTTCTGGTTCCC
Organism: Gonioctena quinquepunctata; assembly: GCA_018342105.1. NCBI lineage: Eukaryota > Metazoa > Arthropoda > Insecta > Coleoptera > Chrysomelidae > Gonioctena > Gonioctena quinquepunctata. The sequence goes on along the minus strand of JAFIRS010003346.1, from coordinate 64,455 downwards.
ACGAAAAGGGATATCCTGTAATGTTCAGAGAACATCGTGGGAACCTAGGGAAAGAAGGTAGGAGTTGGTGTTCTTCTTAAATTTCTGAAGGTTGTATGCCTCGGGAAACACCTCCCTAGGCAATGAGTTCCAAAGCCTCGCTGTTCGTTGGATGAACGAGTCTTTGGAAAGTGATGTTCTGCAGGTTTCCAAAGTGACCACGAAGGGGTGTGATGACTGAACTTGACGGGTTAATCTCGAAGAGACTGCCAAAGCAGGAACGATTGTTGATATTTCAGAAGAGCATCGCCCATGAAAATATCTATAAAATAGAGACAAATCGCCAACTTTTCTACGGTGTTCCAGACAAGTGAGCGAGTTTGTAAGCGAGGCATCACCGACGAGACGAATTGCCCTTTTTTGGACAGAATCCAATAGCCTCAGGATATGTTTAGGTGCCGCACTCCAAATATGGGAACAGTATTCCAGGACAGGTCGGATCTGTGCCTTATAGATCATAAGCAGCTGACTGGGGTGAAATAGCTCTTGGCACGAAACAGAAAACCAAGTTTTGGGATGCACTTTGGCAATGGACCTCACGTGATTTTCCCAGGAAAGGTTATTGCTGATAGTAATACCAAGCATCGATATGGATGGCTTCAGTGGTATGGTTACTCCTGACAAAGTTATGTTAGGCACAGTGAGATCGGCTTTTCTAGAGAAAAGACATGCTTGTGTTTTGTTTGCATTGAATTCTACCAAGTTATTAGATCCCCATTCGAGAATTGTTGCCAAGTCCATATTTATATTATTAACATTTCTACCTCGTTCATTTCTGGTTTCACGGGCTGATATAGGGCCCTGGAAGAGAAAGCGGTATGGAGGGTACTATCATCGGCAAAGCTGTGTACTGGACATGAAGTTGCTTTCAACAGGTCGTTGATGTGAAGTAGAAATAGTGTTGGTGCGAGAATGGATCCTTGCGGAACACCAGCATTTATGAGTAGAGTGTCAGATGAAACTCCATCGACCACTACATGGAGAGACCTGTTTGAGAGAAAACTAGCAAGCAGAGAACACAGCTGAGGGGCAAGCCATAAGACGGAAGCTTGGCGAGGAGTCCCTGGTGCCAAACTCGATCGAACGCCTTGGAGATATCTAATGCCACAGCTAAAGTTTCTCCATGCTTTCAATAGATAGCTGCCATATATGTGAGACGTAAGCGAGCAGGTCACCAGTTGATGTCTGATGGCGGAAGCCATATTGCCTATCGTTGACAATTCCTGAGTCTTCCAGATATTTCATGAGCTCGATGTTGATGGCTTTTTCCATGACCTTTGAAATAATAGATAGCAGTGCGATAGGTCTGTAGTTGCTAAGTAGGGCTTTTTGCCTTTTTAGGGACTGGCTGTACTCTTGCAATTTTCCAATTGGACGGAAATACCCCAAATTGTAAGAGTGGTTGAACAACTTGCAAAGAACAGGTGTTAGTTCGGGGCACATTTCTGAGAACAATCGGGGGGATTCGGTCTGATCCACAGGTTTTGTTGGTGTTGATGACCCCGCCATATCTTTCTGATAGTACGTTGGCGTAAGGTGATCTCGTGCATGTGACTGTCAATAGGTGTAATGTTCGGGGGTTGTTTTTCCCGATGTATCCAGCGTGGAATTTCCAGCAAATAGGTGCGCAAAGATATTGGCTTTTTTCCCGGGCAGTCGTTGCTAGTGTTCCATCTTCTTTGGTTAGGGAGGAAATGAGCTGGAAGTGAAATTTCTTCCCACAGCTTTGCAGAAAGACCAAAATGAACGGGATCCGTTAGGACATTCAGCAAGTTTTGATCTTATTTTGGCTTTGTGGACATCTTTGAGCATTCTATTGTCTCTTTACATATGCCTCTAGCCTCGACATATGCTGCTCTGGTCTCAGGGCCCGGATTTTTTAGCCATCGATGGTATGCTGCCTGTTTGGAAGCCACAGCTCTAGAGCAGTTTCTATTAAACCAGGTCTTATCGGATGATGTTCTTCTTTCGGTATTCGGTATGTAAGTTTGCATCCCCAACATGATGATTTCAGAAATTGTCTCAGCACATCGTGTTGGATCTACTGAAGAGAAACAAACTCTCTTCCATGGAAACGCTGAGAAAAACATACGAAGACCTTCCCAGTCGGCCGAATTGTAATGCCACATGAGACGGGGTGGTATTGTGCAGCTCGATGGTAAATGGAAAGAGCATGTTGTGGAGATGAGGGTGTGGTCAGAGTTTCCACATGAACTAGAGACTTCAAACTTCAGACAGTTCAGAACTGGATGACAATGCAATATTAACTCGCTTTCTTATTTGTACGTTTGTTCGTTTGTCTGTTATAATAATCATAATAATGATGCTATTAGGATGCAATCGATTTCAAACTAACTTCCCGATGAGCTAGATACTTGAAACTTTAGATATAATAATAATGAAAAACTATTTTATTGGTAGAAGTTCAAAGGCCTAAATCAAGAAGAAATTAGAATGAAGAAAACATTGGCTGTAAGAGAACATTTCTAAAAAAAGGCAGAGTTAGCTTTTGTCAGTCCCAGAGGGATCAGACAAGTGCTCTCTTCCACCCAACCTATGAAAGAAGAAGAATAAAAGGAAAAAAATATATAAAAAACTAAAATTCAACAAACGAAAAGGAACACTACATTGTTAGTCTATTACAAATTGCTTTTAGTGAAACCATGTAGGTAAAATGAAATAGTATTATGTCAAATAACATAGATAAGGACATACATAGTGTTTAAGATTGCTCATATCAGGAGTTAGACCTATCAGAACTTCAATTCGCATGTATGGAGCAGAATTTTCATACGTTTTTTGAAACTTGATATGTTCAATCTCTTCAGGTCTTCAGGAATCCAGTTATAGAGTTTAGCGATCATGTACCAAAAGGAGGGCCTATATTGGGCAGAAGTGTGACAAGGTGGTGTAAGCCGAGATTTCAACCGAACGTTGACATTGTGAACGTCGGTGCGGAAGGTGATCTTTTGGTAAAGATATGGAGGAGATATGGAGGGTTGATAATACTTTGTGGAACTGAGTACATACAGCATGTAATATCCTCCTCCTCTCAAGTATAGCTCAGAACTGGATGACAATACAATATTAACTCGTTGTCTGTTATAAAAATAATAGTACAGAGTCATCGATTTTAAACTAACTTCCCGATGAGCTAGATACTTGAAATTTCAGACACAACTCAGAACTGGATGCCAATGCAATACTAACTCGTATCTTGTCTGTCTCTTTGTTTGTTTGTCTGTGAACATTATTATCATAATAGTAGTAAGGAGCAATCGATATTGAACTAACTGAAAGAAACCTGAAACCTCGTCGGTTCCAAATACCACACACATAAGACTAAAAAGCAGAAAATAATTATTTAGATGGAAAACATTTTTGATATACGTTTATAAAATGAACCAAAAAGTAAAAAATGATTTCTTTCAACCTCGAACAGATTTATAACCACATATAGGTTCCTCAACAGATTGTCTTGATAATTTGTGATTGTGAATTTTTAATACCTATGAAAATACTTGTGAGATTCAAAACGAAAAACGTGGGGCGCATGCAATAGATAATTTATGCATGAATAGTACTCCTAAGTCACTAACAATTTTATCGCGCTGCAAAAGATATGGAATGCTGTGAGAGTTTTCCCAACGACAGCTACTCCCAAAATTTTGAAACGAAATTCCCTCTTTGGTTCACAAAACAAGAAATCAAACAAAAAAAATTATTTTTAAAAAACTTAAACCAACAAACTGTGAGATATACAGTCAACAATTCAAATCACTCCGCAAGTCCATTAAGAGAAAAATCAAAACTGCATACCAACAGTACCTAACAGAAAACTCTATAGAAGAAGACCCTGCTAAATTCTGGGCATTCGTTAAAAACAAAAAAGGAACATCTAGAATACCTGGTCTGCTAAGATACGAAAATGGAGAATACAGTACTCCTCAAGATATTGTTACAGTTTTTGCTATTTCCACAATGTATTTGTAAAGCCTGAAGAAAACATAAATCACCCCATCTCAGAGCCATCAAATAATCCAGTTATTACTCTGGAATATTTGACTAATAGTGAAGTCCTAAATGTATTCAAAAAACTCGAACCAAAACGTTCCTGTGGTCTTAATGGGATCCCTAGCTACGTGATCAGAGACTGCGCATATGCATTTACTGAACCACTTCAAATCATTTTCAATTTATCCCTGAGAACGAACAACTTTCCAGATTTGTGGAAAGAATCCAAAATATACCCCATTTTCAAATCTGGCTCTCTTAACGAGATCATAAATTATCGTCCGATAACCTTACTGTCAGGTCTATGAAATATCTATCTACAGTCAAATATTTCCCAAGGTCGATAACCTTATCCAAACAGAACAACATGGGTTTATTGAAAAACGTTCCACTGTGACCAATCTAATGTGTTTTACTCAAGCCGCAAGTGATACAATGGATGCAAAAGGGCAACTGGATGTCATCCACACAGATTTTTCGAAGGCCTTTGACAAGCTTGACCACTCGATATTATTGAGAAAGTTGGGCACTCTTGGGTTAAATCAAAATTTTTCTAACATTTTTCGCAAGCTTTCTTAAAAACAGGACATTATCTGTAGAGTATAGAGGTCATAAATCCTATGAGTTTGAGGCGACCAGCGGTGCTCCTCAGGGGAGTAACTTAGCACCAGTACTTTTCTCACTATTCATTAATGATCTAGGTGGCGTCATAAAAAGCAACGTTCTGTTATTCGCAGATGACATGAAAATCTTCAGGAGGATCCAAAATGTCCAAGACTGTATCCTCCTTCAACAAGATCTAAACAACCTTTATGAACAACACATCAAAGATCTTGGAATTCATTTCAATGATAAATTGAACTTTTCTGTACACATAACAAAAACTATTTCAACAGCCAAAAAAATGCTGGGATTCATCTCCCGAAACTGCAGAGATTTTTCTAACATGAAATGTTATGCAACCCTATTTAATGCATATGTCAGGTCCAGAATCGAATATTGTTCACTAATATGGTCCCCAAGCTATACTATGTATATTGAGCAAATAGAATCAGTTCAAAGAACCCTCATGAAGTACATGGCATGGAAAATGGATGGACACTATCCCCCTCAAGGCATAGACAAAAACATCCTTTTACAACGTTTTGGAATGCTCTCACTCAGAGAACGGAAAATCATTTATTCTTTTATTTTTTTTGTATAAACTCATCCACAATCTCGTAGACTGTCCAGATCTGACTGCTCAACTGAACTTCTATGTACCAAGAATCAACAGCAGATCCGAACACACATTTCAGTCCCGCGAACAAATATCATTCCAATAAATTCAAGGTGAAGTAATTTTAACACACTTTGTAAAAAAATTTACCCATTCCTAAGCTCACTGAAACAATTCAAATCACAGTTGAAAGGCCATAACTGAAAAAGTTGAAAACTGCAAATAAAATGTAACACACATATCAAAATAATATTAATATGTCCTGTAATTGCGTGTACTCCTGTTTGGACAATAAAGTGTTTATTTATTCATTATCTATTGCATGCGCCCTTCGTTTTCCGTTTTATATCTTACAAGTATTTTCATAGCTATTAAAAATTCCCAATCACAAATTCTCAAGACGATCTGTACATGGTAAGGAATCTGTATGGGGCTAGGAGAAATTATTTTATTATTATTATTACTTTTCAGTTCTTTTTATAAACATGGTATATTTTGAAAAAAAAATATTTGAATAATTTTTTATTGGATAGGGTATATATATATATATATATATATATATATATATATATATATATATATATATATATATATATGATTTAGAGAATACGCGTATATGTGTTGACTCATTTCAGAATTTCAAGGGAATTCATAACAAAATTGTTTTGTTAAATAGTAAAAGTGTTTCATCAGCTGACTCACCACCTTTTCAACTCTCAAAAGAAACTTTGCACTGGTTATAAAGCAAACCCATCAAAATGGGTTCTGAAACCGCATATTTTTTTGGGAAACAATTTGAACCATTGATAACCACGAGAAATATATCACACTTTTCATGATAATGGAAACTCAACTGAAATCAATTTCCAACACTTTTTCTATTGCACGCACTATGGAAACTAATAAAATAAATTATTCTGTTCGACATGTTTCGCTATGAATATATGTTATGCTCTACATAGAAATAACAGAACATACACCGTACTGTATGATTTACTCACCAAGAGGTAGCTCATATCCTAATTAGACGAACACTGAAGAACAAATGAACGCAAGTTAGGTGCTCAACTGTTTATATAAATTATTTTAATTTGCAGTATAATTTTTCCACTTTCGAAGCATTTTTATTCATGCGATTGAATCTGAGAACAATCGGTCGGTAATTGGGGTTTTTCACTGCTTTTATGTCTATAGTTTGATACAATAATTACGGAGAATGGAGTAGGGTTCAGTGGACGTTTCGCGAAAAGAAATTTCTTGGATACGTTGAATCTCAAATAACCGAGATTAGATCGATGATCTGCTACATATCAACTTACCCGTGTTTTCATATCATGAAATGGAATAGTTTTACTCACGTAAACAATCAAACATGCATACATTGGTCGATGAAATAGATAGTAATCAAGTCACGTATTGTAATACTAATGCTGTAAAATCTCAAATCGACAATATTCAGAAAAAATCCAATTATGAAATAGATGCCGAACCAAATGTAAGTGCAACGCATTTTTTAGAGAGGAAGAAAGGAGAACAACTTCAAGCTTAGATCATGAACTCGATTCCATGATAAAAACTAATATTTTATGTGAATAGTCAGAGTATGATAAAAAAATTTGATAACATAGCTTATTGCATCCATTATTACAAACCTCTTGAAGTTTGCTCATCTAAAACCCATGTAACTGATGACATTGAAGATTATGAAATCGAAATAGGAGGCTATAGTATGATAAGATGTAATTCAAGTGGCTGGTGGCTTGACAATATACATAAGACAGTTCATAATGCAAATAATATCAAACAATGTATTCAATACAAATACTTGGATACGATACTAGCCATTAAATTCAGTATATTCAATATATCTTTCACCTTGTATGTATTATACCATTCACCAAACAGCTCTCATGCCGATTTCTTAAATTTTTTTGAATATACACTAGAGGATTTGCTATGTGGTGAAAGTACTCTAATAATTGTTGGAGACATCAATTTGAATATAACCAATAATAGACCAGGGCTGAAGCCTTTGAAAATGGTAAAAAGTGAAAAAAAATAATAGCAGGATGAAACCCATTGAAAAAGGAAGAGAATATAAAAAAAATTAAAAAAAAAATAATTTACGGACGATTTGAAGTCGGGAAGTGCAAGGGGGTAAGTTTTTAATGGTAAAAAACGGTTTATCTCGATTTCCGGCAAAGTCCTATGGAAAAAAGGTTGGTGGCAAAGTTGTAGGTAATAAAAAGATCTACAACTTTTGTATCCACCCTTTTTTCACACAACCTCAAAATTTATGTGAAAAATTCAAATAACCAAGTTTTTGGTTTTTTATTTTTATTTTTTACAAAAAAATTTCACGAAATTTGGTGAAAACTTACCTCTTGTTCCAAACATACTGTGATTTTTTTTATTTGAAATATTTATTTTTTCACCTTATTTTGACTGAAATTCGAAAAAACACCCTAATTCTCAATCGAAAATTCTCCCTTCAAAATATCAGCTTTTTAAAAAAAATCGGTGGGCTTTTTGTTCGTTGAGATCTCTACTTTCTGATGGTCTAAAAAAAATATACATTGCTATGGTAAATGTTCTCAGAAAATGCAAAAAAACGAAAAAAATCGAATCCGAAGATTTTTTAAAATCATTATGTACAATTTTGAGCAATTTATTGTGGAATATTTATGTTCAAGGAAATTTAGATGGTGTCTGTTTCGGAATATCATGATCACGATGTTATATTGAAAAAGTTGTCTCAGATCGAGGCTTCCAGACTCTTCATAAAGTTGGTCCGTTGGGTAGATATGGTCTTTTTATAAATGATTTTCAGGAACAAATTTTGTAATACCGCTATGAATATGTAAATCCCATCTCAGATGTCTGTCGAGTGTTATCCCTAAATAGTTAATTGATTTAGTAGAGTTGATTACTCCACCATCGTTTGAGATCTTCAATTATTATAGCCAGGTAAGTTTTTTTTGTATGTTGTGAAGGGCATGCATTTTGTTTTTTCATAGTTTACTGTTAGACATTTATGATTGAACCAGTTCCAAATGTTTTGGAAATCTCTAGTTTCATTTTCAGATCAGTCCAGCTGCTGTCTTTATAGAGCACTACGGTGTCATCTGCAAAGCTGGAGAGTTCTCCTTGGCTGTCCATGGTGAGTAAGTTATTCAGATATAATATAAATAGAACTGGTCCCAGAACTGTACCTTGTGGAACACCATAAGTAACGATCTTTCCATTACTGATATTTTCATTAACTCGAACTGATTGTTTTCTATTATTCAGATAACTTTTGAATAGGTTCCATGCAGTCCCGCGTACTCCTGCATCCTCTAGTGCATCTGATACGCATGGCGGAGCTTCCCCTTTCTCTATCGCTCTATGAAGTTTGGATGTTGGGTTGGCTGTTGCTTCCTGAGTGGATTTCCCCCTGACGGAAACCATATTGTTTATCCGAAATCAGTTTGAATCTTTCCAAAAAGTCAGTTAATCTGGTCCTAACTATTTTTTGAAAGGTTTTCGCGAAAGCTGTTATTAGAGATATCGGTCGATAGTTTCCAGGTTACCTTTTATCACCTTTTTTATAAATTGGAGCGATGATCGCCAGCTTGAACTGTTCTGGGCATATACCAGTTTCGAATATTTTATTTATGATGATGGCGAAAGGTTTAGAAATCTCTTCTCCTATTACTTTCAGGGTTTCTGCCCTGATACCATTGTACCCGGAAGATTTTCCACTCTTTAGGGTTTCCACTGCACTTCTTACTTCTGCAGGTATGGTGGGTCTCAGGAAAAAATATTGTGTGTGTCGTTTCCTTTTTGGAGGTGGTCTGTTCAGTATTTCCATTTGTTCTGCTAATTTCGTTCCAATGTCTGCAAAATAATTGTTGAGAATCTCTGCTTTTCTTGTTGTATCTTTTATTAATTTATTTTCATCTAATAATAATTCCTTAATGTCATCTCTTAATTTTTCAGAATTTGACAGACATTTTATGGTATTTCTACTTCCTTAAATTTTTTTTTGTAATAATTACGTTTTGTTTTTTGTATGAGTCGATTTAGGAAGTTCCTGTAATTTGTATATTCTTCTTAATATAGTTCGGAGTTAGTTCTATATTTTTTATGGAGGTCCTTTTTTGTGTTATATATATTTTACCAATCCATCAGTCATCCAGCATTTTCTTTTCACCTGCGTCCGTTTGATTTTAATTTTTTTCGTATGTTTTCCAATACTAGTTCTCACAATGTCAATAAAATTTGTCGCTGCTTCTTGTGTATTCAGTTGTTGGAGACCGTGCCAATTACATATTTTTCAGCTTCTTTTTTAACGCTTTGTGATTAACATAACATCTATATTTATCGCGTTCAAACTTTTGTTTCAGGTCCAGTGGTATATTAAGAATGGTTGCGAAATGATCGGTTATGCATGAGTCGAGGATTATTCCAGTATAGAGACCAAGAGATTCGTCTGAGTGTGCTTTTAGAAAGATATGATCAAGACAGGTGCCGGTGATTCCCTGAACTAGCGTGCATTTATTTATTACTGAGATATAATTTTGCTCACTGAGGGTATTTGTATAGTTGTTTACGAGATCGTCTTCATTTTGTAATGAATTAATATTGATATCCCCCGCGAATATACCGATATTTGATTTATCGTTTTTCGTTTGTCCAAAATAAGTCATGAGATTTTTTTCAAACATTTCTGGATTTTTCGACTGTGGTCTATATACGAAAGATATAAGTATGGTTTCTTCATCGTTTATTTGTATTTCAACTTGTATAAAGTTATAAATTCCGATAGCTTTTATTCGATGTTGGTATTTCATGATTTTTTTTATAAATATCACGACTCCATCATTTTTATTTATTGACCCCTCGTTGTACATAGAGTAGTAACCTTCAATTACGAATAACTCCGGATTTTTTATGGAAAACGTTTCGGTTAGGATTATACAGTCAAAATTAGTATTTGTTTCCCCGAGAAAGATTCTCATCTCATCAATTTTTTTTTATGCTTCTGATGTTTTGTTGCAAGATTTTGAAGGAGCTATTTTATCCTTTTTTCGAGATTCATTTGTTTATTGAAATCTTTCACACTGTTGATTTCGAGGGTGTAATTCACGTCACGTATATGGGTCCATATTAATGACAGTTTTTTGAAGTTAATAAGAAAATTGTGGAAAGTAGATAGATAGTGGAAACAAAAATTTAACAATAAAAATATTTTATTCGAATATATTAAAAATAATAATAAAAAAAAATCTGGTATATGGAATATTCCTTATTTATTTTGGTATTGTTGCGTTTCTTCTTCTCGTCCCTTGAAACTTCTTTATTGACGAGCTTCCTCTTTTTATCTCCCTCCAATTCTTCTATGGCGATTTCAGAGTTTTCAGTTGTGTTTGTGGGGCTAAGATAGACTATAATGAATATAAAGGATACCTTTTATGATCAATGTATTGCCTCGTATTGTTGCTTTTTTACCGGATTTCTTGGCTAGATTCAAATGTTCTCTGAGGTGTTCATTAATTTTTTGGTCTTCTTTCCCCAAATCGTGTGCGATGTATATTGCTTTATGTCCTTTTCCTTTGAGTTTATAAGCGTTCTTGAGTATTTCTAGATATTTCAGGTGAGATATAAATTCCAATTTCAGCGGATTCAATCCCTGTTCACCACAGAGTTCATAAATGTTGTTCAGATCCCTTTTTTATATGTTAATATCCAGTGTGTTTTTTATGAAATTCAAGTTTTTATCAATAGAAGAGTCAGGGAGGTCAAATTGTTGTTTTTTAATTTATAAGTTCCAATCTGTTGAGGGTATCTTTTAGATTTTTATTCTCACTTTTTGATTGTGATATCGTGTTTTTTTATCCAATGTATTTTGTTGTTTGTCCAGCTTATCATTGACAACACCTATCGCTATCAATAAGGCATCCAGTTTGAATTTGAATCAACAAGACAAAGTGTCATGAATAAACTGGGAAATTATTTTTTGCAATAAGTACTTTGTACCCAAAAATAACTTGGACTACGACGAATCTATGATAAGATATTTTGGTCGCCTCGGGTGTAAACAATTTATCCGTGGCAAACCTATAAGATTTGGATTTGATATATGGTGTTCAATTTCTACTTCAGGATATCTAGTGAACTTTGGAATGTACCAAGAGAAAGATCCAAAATCCTCAGAAGTGGATGAAAACCAGTTTGGTAAATGAACAGCTCCATTTATTAGAATGCTTTCAGAAATTGAGGCAGTAAAAAAGTTTTCCTATAACTTTTTTTCCGACAACTTGTTTACAACAGTCAATTTGCTAGTTTATTTGAAAGAACGTGGATATGTACTGTACGGGGTAATATAATCCCGAAAGAATGTCTGTTACAGGCAAAGAAATATTTTTCAAGTAGGAAAAAAAGGGCGATTATATCTCGATTATTGAAAGAACTAATGGAATAATGGGAGGATAATAGTAGTTGCTTGACAGTCATTTCATCGACAATAGTTTATAGTTGTGAGTTATTGAACGTATATATAATAATATTTTTAAAAAGAGCTTTCATTAACAAACAAAAATAACTAAAAGAAAAAAAATCTCTATCATGGAATGACATTGATCGTTGAACAGAAATAACATTGTGTGTCTCAGAAATAATTGAAAATCCATCTTTTGCATCTTTGAATTTTTAAATTCATACATATAGAAACTAAGAACTTTGGCAGCAGTCAATTGATGAGAGGAACTGTGCAATAATGTCATACTACTGCCTCCAAAGCTAGCAGTTTCCAGATGTGTGAATTCAAAAATGTTCAGTTTGATATTATCAAGCATGTGTTCTGAGAGTAGATCCAAATTATCATGTAGGAATTGCAAATTGGATTTTCCGTTCAGTCTTCTTTAAAAAAAGTATGGCCCCACAACATGCTTTGCGAGTGTACCACCCCATACATTCGAAGTCCATCTAATCAGACTCTGGGTGCGAATTGTACTAGGGTCAGTCTGGGAATAGTAATGGGAGCTATGCCAGAATAATTTTTGTAGAAAGTAGTTTCATTGTTGAAGAGGGAGCTGTTGAAAAAAAATCTTCACTCGAAATAGTCCATCAAGTGCTCAAATAGTCTTCTTTCGAAAAGTGTCTTGGTAAATTCTAGTTGCCCACAAATAATTTCTATTGCAATCCCCGAGGACATAACTCAGGTCGAACATTTTTATTGCATGTGTTTGGATTCCTATGCATGTACTGACTATGATATGAATTTGAATGCTTCTGTTCCAAAACTGTTATTGTAGTGCAGTTTGAAATTCATGAAGGCCAACTTCATAATTTGGAAAAAATAACACAAAAATGATGGATTTCAGGAATAGGAAAATATGATAGACATTGATCATAACATTGAATTCAAAATTTAAAAAACCCCGACACAAAAAACCTCTAAAAAATAAAAATAAATCTATTCTATCTGTATTTTATAATTATCCATAGACCCTGAAGGAATTCATGCATAATAAACAAAATGTTGGCTGAAAATTAGATAATATTTATTGGTCCTCATCCGACAACAACCTAGTAAAAAAATAGCCTTCATCAACTAGAAAAGTGCTGATGATCTTCAAACGGCTAAACGGATTTTCTTGAATCATAGCATTCTCGATCAAATCACTTTTCGAAAAAAAAACAATCAAAATGGATTCGTCTGTTTGGGAGCTACGATGCCACAGATAGATACGTTAATCTTATAACACCCTTATGTTTGCGTTAAAAATGGACGTCAATTCTGGAAATTCAATAATATTCAGGGCATTTCGAGACAATTTTTGGTTTTCCCTGTATACGCAGAGCAACTTGTATGCCTCAAAATTAATATTAAATATGTACCTTCAGTTGATAACCTACATAAAGGAGATTCCATCCGGTATATGCGAGATCCAATGGTTATTTGAACCAGAATTCGTGTTTCAAAATAATAACTTGGGGTTTAAATCATAATAGGGATTTTTTAATATCCTTTTCATGCTCAAAAAATCAGATCTCTATCTAATTATAAAAAAAAAACTCACAATAACCACATATTCTATCGTAACTCAACTAGCAGAACGAACTAATCACTTTCGAATCGATTGGCATATTTACATTCGTGAGTCTCCTAATTATTTAAAGCACTACTTTTTATAGATTGTTTTACACTATTTTTTATATTACTTTCAAGAACATCTGCTTTCGCTTCACTATTTTTACTTTCCTCCCCAGCCAGCATTTCAAATGTACCCTCACTTTCAGGGTCATCTTTTTCACTAAAGGCATCATATTCCCCACCGTCTTCTTTTTCGAAAACTGCTTCTTCAGTCAAGAGAATTTCCAAGTCGCTTTTATTTTTTCCATTAGTATTGTTTTCAAAAACTGTACCATTTTTATAATCAACACTCTTTACTGTGATCACGTCACTCCCTTGAGCCATATTTTTATCATTATTACTTATCATGGTGGGTCTCGAGTTTCTGCCTGCCACCGTCATATCAATCTCTCTAGGAATAAGTTTCTCTGCACTGATGATTTCGTAAATATTTTTTGGCATTTTATTGTAATGAAACATAATCGGTTTCCTGTTATCGTGGTGGTACTGACTGGAAATATCGATCGAGCTGGTCATTGTTTGTTCTTCTTCCTGTTCCTCGTCTTTTTTTGTGTCATCTCCGAGTTCGCCCAAAAGAAGGCTCTGACTATCGTAATTCTGATCAACGGAGGTGTCCTGGGATGGTACGTCTGTGAAATAATCCTTGGCTGATGTTACGGGCTGATAGTTTGATATTCTTGTGGGCAGAACGTATCCTAGCGATTTAAGGAGTTCGGAGTGGGGAGAATTGGATACCGAAGCTGAAAAAAGAAAGTATTTATAGTATATGTACCGTGAATATTGATGAACCAGCAAACATGCAACACAAATACATTTTAATATTATCGAACATTCACTCTACTTTCACGAAAATGGAAGTTGTGACATGAGCTGAAGGGTAGTTCCACAAATCATACGACTGAACAATATACATCCCATTGTTATTTCTGGATATTGGCTGGGAGCATATGCGCTACAAACTGATCATTGCTAAAAGCAGCCCATCAATCCCCAAATTTCTGAGCGATTTGAGTAATCTGAAGGGCTTGGCTAGTGTGATCAACTATTTCTCCATCAGGGTGTGATGGGGTGTTTCCAGTTTTTTACGCAGAAACTGAGGGTAGTATATTTTGCAATACGAATATTCTTGGGGTATGGTGGAATCTTGAAAATGATGAAATTATTTTCAAATTGTCACTCGATATTATAACAAAGGGAAGCAAAACCAAAACCAAAAAAACGAAAGTTTTCAAAATTGTGATGAGTATTTCCCATCCGTTGGGATTTGTGGCTTTTCTACAATTGGAGCCCAAAATATTCTACAGAACATACGGCGAGCATGTGTTAGTTATTCCCAAGAAAGATATGGGAATACAGGCTACACGAGTTGAAGAATGTAGTTTAATTATGTTATTCTCACTTTATAGAATATAATAGAATAGAATATAAGCTTATTTAGCATGATAGCTATTACATTACATGTGAATAAATACTCTTACAAACATGAAATATAAAAACAAGTAAGATCTTAAATACATTTTTCTCAGTCTATTTTTGAAAATGGCAGTATTTGGTGATGTTTTTATAATTGAAGCTGAGCTATTGTACACTTCCAGCCCTTCAATGAAGAGAGTTTTCTCCATCGTACTTGTATTGTACCTTTGTACGAGAAATTAGTATTGACATACAGTAATTGAAATGTCGAATGATAATTATATTTTACACAATTTTTCTGCACCAGAAGGAAATGTTTTTGCACACTCTGTAGAAATACCCAAATTTTTTGCCAATTTTTTCACATATAAAGTCAATATGTTTGGAGAAGTTTAATTGAGGATCGAAGTAGATACCCATATATTCAATTTCGTTCACATAATTGATTATAGTATCATCCATTTCAATAACAAAATTACAATGACGAAATTTGACAACATTGGTCTGGTTACCTGAAACCATATACCCAGTTTTTCTGCTATTCAATTTGAGTTTATTTGCCATAAGCCATTTAAGATGCAAAATTCCTCATTTATTTCTTGAACTAATATATCAAAATGTTTTCCAGATACAGAAATCAACGTGCCATCTGCAAAGAGATTGACAAAATATTTTTTTAGACAAAGATGTACATTGTTTATACATAATATTAACAGCAACGGCCCAAGGTCTCTTCCTTAGGGAACACCATATACAGTATCTATTCCTGAAGAACAGTTTTCGTTTCTGACATATACCATTGATACAATTTTCCACCCGTTTCGAAACAACTTTTCCGTAATTTTTACTTTTATATATTAATTTCTGCCTATGAATTGTTTCAAATGCTCTTTTTAGATATACAAATACACTAATCACAATTTTACCATCGTCTTATCTTTTTTCCACATGTTGCATACCAACTGACAGGCAAACTCTGTAGAATGATAATATCGTAACCCAGATTGGTTTGTATACAGTATATTTTGTTTGTTATACTCAATTAATGTTCATGTACAATTATCTCAATGATTTTTCCAATGACTGGGAGTAGATTTATTGATTTTAAGTCTTCAGGTTCAACAGGTTTACTGGTTTTCGGACTAGGTATTATAGTGGTATATTTCAATACTGATGGCAATACTACTTACTGTTTGTGAAGAGGTATTAACCAGATATAATGAATAAATGATACCCAACGACTGAAAATATATCTTTCAATAATGAAACTGTGACGACTCCATGGCCAGTGGCTTTATTCTTCAAACTATTTACTACTTTATGCAATTAACTGAGTGAAATGGTAGAAAAAGGATGTTGCCGTCAAAATAAAATTTAATTCCAGAAAAACTGGCATTACTTGGAATACTTTGAGAAATTTCCTCTATGCTATTGAAATAAAACTCATTCAATTTTTCAGTAATATTATTTATCCTGGTATCCAATAAATTAGTTCTATATTCTTATTATTACTGTGTTCAATTGTTTCAACGTATTCCACAGTTTTTAACTATCATTACGACATTGGTCAACCCTTTATTCGTAAAATCTCTTTTGCTCTTATTAGACTTACCATTTCATTTCTCTTCTGACTGTATCTTTCAAAGTCTGATATGCCCAATATAGCAACTACTGAGCTGAGATAGAATAATAATTGTAACGACAAGCAAGAAACAGAGAGAACACGAATTGAGAGATGCAGAGTTAGATAGTGCAGAAGAACAATCCGATGACCTGTCTTTGCCGAGAAGTGAACACAGATGCAGAAATTCAGTTTGATATTCTGTAGCTGAATAGGACAATCAAACAATTCCAAATCCACCTAGAGAAGTTCAGAATTCTGAAACCAGTGGAGAGCTTTGAAATGAAATAACACTGCTTTGATAAACCATTCCAAACATTCTGAAAAGCACCATCTTGCCATCATAAATTATTGACAAGATATATTGTTGGTAAAGACTCCCATGTTTTCGATGATGACTTTCGATGATGGCTTTCATTCTACCAAAAATTCGAACAAATTTCCGAAATGTGACAATGGCATAAACTTGAAAGATGCTTCCGAAAAACATTGCAAAAAGTATTGTCAGAATTGAATAAATTAACTCTAAATGATGCTATTCTGAACGAATAATTCAGTATAATTCCTCCTGCTTCTGCTCATATGGGTTGTGCTCGGAAACGAATAATAGGTGCCGTTATGAAAACAATTGGAGTTGCTCTTTATAATCACTGAGAGATGAATCCTTACTGACCTTGTTTGTCGAACCATTCCAAAAACACTCTCGCCTAATCAATACTGATAGGCTTCAGAAATCAGAATGAGGCACCATGTAACATTGACTTTTGGGAAGTTTCTACGAAAAAAATGAAAATATCTCAGTATCTGGCAGATTTTTTCTAGCGTATATGGGACAAGGAATAACTCCCAAAATCACTGAAGAGATCCAAATGGACAGGTGATCAAGAATTGATGAAGAAAGGTGATATTGTACTAATCGTTGATGATAAGGCACCTAGAAATTCATGGACCATGGAAAAAATTGGGAAACTGTTTCGTGCAAGTTGCGGATGTGAAATCGGAAACTTCCATTGATCGTCGTTGTCATTGTCATCAAGTTGTATTCTTGAAATTAGATTGTGAAGGAAAATATATTTTTCATCGAGGAGAGAAATGTGACTTCTTGTTACAACTTTCTGTATATTTATTTATATTTGTGGAACAAATATTTATAATTGATATGTCAGATGCAGTTATTTTTCTATAATTTCAATCTTCTGAAATATAAACTTTAAATTTGGAGTTAAAGTTTCTACTAGACAAAACAGTGCCAGCTTTTCTTGTTATTTCAGTTACACTCAATAGAGGTCTCAGCATTATGAACCGTACGGGCTAGAGAAAAATGCTTTTGTCATGAAAAGTGTTTTTGAAAAATGAGACTCATGCTTAACTGGTAGAGTACTGGAATATTGCGGAGGAACTTTACCTAGATTATGGTCCCTAATCTGATTCGCCAAAGGAGGCCCACTGTAGCTGAGTTCTGGAAGTGCTGGTATCAAGAATTGGTATGGTAACTTCAGATTATTATAACCACTGAATCCATTCATAGGGTACTTTGGCTTCATCCAACTTGGGGGCTCGTTGTTACCCCCGCTGTCAAAATTATGGAATGGCGCATATGAAAAAGGTTCTTCCTGAAATCCTTGGAGAAGAGAACCAACAGGAAACCGATGTATTGGGTTTCCAACGAACGCATTGCTGCCACCCAACAGAGGACTATTGCCTTCTTGATGAACCCTGAAAGAATTCGAGAGATCCAAAGGAGGTGCAAGGTCTTTGAATCCACCAAGACTACCAAATCCTAGTGAGAGGATCAAAGGAGGTTTTACCAAGCTATCCTGTCCCACAGGAAAATCTGGCTGAAAGTGTTGGGTTTGGCTGAAAGGGTTGAATACATTTCTTGAATGGATTTCGTATAGCAATTTCTTCGAACGGTCCATTTTTTCTTCATCTTTGGCATTTTCATTTCCCTCTTTCACTAGGTCGCAGATGATATAATTTGTTAGGATGGTGAAGAAGATAGTATTGGAAATCTGGAAAAATAGACATCAATAATAATCTATTATGTTCGAATAAAAATAAAAACCTATTTCAAATGAAACTTGATAGAGCACAATTTCGACCTCTCACTTACTTCTACAAATATTATTTATTATTTTACAACAAACATTTTACTTCATGTCTCTTATACAAGTAAATCTACATATGAATATTAGAAGCCCGTGTATATACCTAATACAAATGATATTAATCTTTATTTCTCTTCGACAATAACATTGTATGGGAGTTGTCAGTAAAGAAAAAATTACAGATCATACAGAGAATTGAGTGACTAAGAAAGAAAAACATATGGAATCCGAAAAGTGAGTAATAGTAATAATAACCTTCATTGTGAAGATACAACAACAACAAACATAACAGCTGTGTTGAATAAATGGCAGAGTAATCCCTTGAAAGTAACCTTGTGAGTGAAAGCACGTATCTAATAAAAATATTTACAGGTCTCTGTTGAATGACAAAATATGTTTGTGCTTTCTTATATGTTCAAGCAATTTATTGAAAATATTCGGACCAATATAAATGGGAGCACTTCCTTCACTTTGGCAAATGGAAAATAGAGGCAATATTTTGCTGTAGTATTATGACAATGAATATATTTTTCCTATTTAAAATGATGACTCATTTTCAAACCAGCAACAAAACAGAGATTTTGAGATTTGATAATCGTCAGGAAGAAATTGAAGATCTTGTTTTTCTTCAAGATGGCCGCCGTCACAAAATGGCGGATTATATATTTTTTTACAACTTCCTCAATATGGATATCAAATGAAAGGGTTCAACTAGTAGAATACAGTACACCCTGAAAAAAATCCAAATCCAAGATGGCGTCCGAAACAAAATGGCGGATCTTGGAGTTTGGACAGACAATACAACCCCCTCAATATGGATATCAAATGAAAGGGCTTGACTAGTAGAATACAGTGCACCATGCAAAAATTCCAAATCCAAGATGGCGTCAGAAACAAAATGGCGGACAATTTTAACTAATACCCACCAAAGCGTCAGATTTCTGGAACAGTATTTAGATGAATTTACAGTCAGAAGCTTGTATCCGAACTGAATTCACTGAACTTCCTTTTCCTGAATCTTAGGAACTTCTTCAAACAAGAGCACTTGCACTTTATTTTGTTCAAGTAGATTCGAAACTTAAATACGGATTGCAAAATAGATGGAGACTATTGCACAAATCTGATAGGTTCTCTCAGCAACGAATCAGTGCTTTTGATGAGCGGATCGTTGTAATCGGGAGATATAATCAATAATAAATCATCGCATATGCAGAGTGGTGAGAATTCATTATAATATAGGAAGAAACAAAATGCGTAGCATTGTATTAATTATTGAAACTGATCAAATATTGTTTTTTTTTTGAAGAATGGTAGTTATAGTTATTGTAATGTTGTACAACGTTTGCATTTTATTTCTTTGGAAATAGAAGTAATTATGAAGCCTGCTAAGAGAAATTATTATCCCGGAGCTCTCATGTTTGACGAAAACAAACATTGTCAATATTATAAATAACTGTATAACTGTTGAAAATTATTATTATTCAATTGATAATAGTCTGGAAGAACATTGTGAATAAAACTATTCAGAAATTATAGTTCACAATACGACATTCCATTTATTTTGATAACATAATAATATACAGTGGGCTTTGAATTTTATTCTGAATTTTGGCACCACAGAGGAGTTATTGAAGCTCTATCATAACTATAAGAGAAATCACATAAATCGAACAATAATTAGAGTGTTTTTCATGACTTTTTTTAAATTTTTTGCTCCCAACTGAAAATTTTGTAGGAAATGTCCAAAAAAAATTCCCTGAAAATTTGAGACCTTAATATCAACATTAAGTACTTTCCCAGAGCGTGGAAATATTTTCCATTTGAAATACACGTAAACTTTTTTTTTCAAATATCTATAATGATGTAGCTGTAATCTGCACCTGTAAGATTGTACGGGTCACTTAATCTGATGTTTGGAGAATATTTTAATTTTTTTGACGTTACTTTATAAATGTGGATGACAAATGTCCCATAAAACGAATCACCAAGATTGATATTTCTCAAGATATAAAGCATTAACTTTATCGTAATATAAAAAGTTTGATTCGATAATTCTCAAAAATTTAATGTAACTACAAAGTTAACGCTTTATATCTCGAGAAATTTGGTTTATGGGATTTTTTTGTAGAAAATTAAATTTCCTACAAGTTTGTCATTTTTTCATAACTCCAGTCATTTATTAAGTAACGTCAAAAAAATTTGAATTTTCTATAAAAATCAGATTTAGTACCCGTACAATCTTACAAGTGCAGACTACAGCTACGTCGCAATGGGCACTTTTGTAGAGCACGTAATCCTGAGTAAATCGTGTTTTGGTACGATATGATAGCATGAAATGCCGCTGAGTTATAGATATTTGAAAAAAAAACAACAAAGTTTACGTGTATTTTGAATGGAAAATGTTTCCACGCTCTGGAAAAGTACTTAATGTGAGTATTGGGAGCTCAAATTTTCAGGGAATTGTTTTTCGGACATTTTCAACAAAATTTTCGGTTGGTTGCAGAAATCAAAAATACTAGTCATGAAAAAACACCTTAATATATATATATATATATATATATATATAAAATGATTCAAAAGTACTTTGACAAACTTCAGGAGGTGATTCCTCACGATATTCTAATATTAATTGTCTAAATGAATATATGTCCTGAAACGCTTCGTTTCCAAGATACAGGGTGTTAAAGTTTTTTTTTTTAAATACTATCGAAATACTGATTTTAATTAAATGAAAATTGGTACTGAGAGGTTTTTTGGGGAGTCGAATACGAATCTGATGTTATTATTGCTCTTACTCGTAGGGAGCGAAAATTTCAACTGATTATTTAAATGCGTGTTAAGTTATTACCATTATTTTGCATTTTTCACAAGAATGCTTAGGAAGTGAATTTGACGTTTAAGTAAGTGGTTTTATTTTTTTGTAGGGGGCGCTACCTATTCTATTTATTTTTACTCGTTTAAAAGTTATTTTTGTATAAAGGGTGCAAAATCTGTATTTGTTTATTGAAATTTCGAAGAAATATCAACATTTTATTTCAAGAAATTTTGAATATGTAGAATAAAATAAAGGAAATTAGATTGTCTTCAAACAAATTATTCGAAGTGTCCACCTTCAGCGAAGATACAGGCATTCAGTCTTCTAGTCATTGAATCTCGTACCCGCTCAAAAATTATTGGTGTGTTTCTTATTGTTTCACAGGCGTCTACTATTCGGTTTCTTAGATCTTTCTCGTTCGCTACTGGAATTTTATAAACTAGTGACTTCGAATGTCCCCAAAAATAAAAATCTAGCTGGTTTAGATCTGGGGACCTTGGTGCCCACGCCTGGTTAGGTTCTTCTACACCCCTACCGATCCATCGTTTTGGATAGACAGTGTTGAGGAATTCCCTGGCTACAATGCTAAATTGGGCCGGAGCCCCATCATGCATAAACCACATGCGGATACGAATTTCTAATGGTACATTCTGGAATAGTTTCGGCAATTCATTTTCTAAAAAGTCTCTGTAAGTTGCGCCATTCAGTCGGAACGGAGGAGAGAAATGACCTATCAAGTAATTATCAATTATTGCCGCCCATACATTTACAGAAAATGGATACTGATAATGTCTTTCACTAACTGCGTGCGGATTTTCCAGATCCCAAACATGGTTGTTATGATAGTTTGTGATAGCATTTCGGGAGAAGTTTGCCTCGTCCGTGAAGAGTACATATCTCAAAAATTGAGGATTTTCAGCCAATTTTCTCAAAAACCACTGACACATAGTAATGCGTTGGGAAAAGTCTCGTGGCAAAAGAGCTTGTTTTCTTTGAATATGGTATGGATAAAATTGTTGATCGTGGATAATTCTCCAAAATGTGGACTTAGTAGAATTGAGAGCATCAGCAATTATTCTTGTACTTGGACTGGTCGTGGTCTTCCAATAATATCAGCTGCCCTCTCAAAGCTATCTGTTTCTGCCAAACGACGGTGGATACTGGTAAATGTTGGAGCTGAATGCAGTACTCGATTAGGAAATCGCTCCTGGTAAATACGTCTTGCTTCGCGCGCATTGTCATCCGCAATGCCATAAACAAAATGCATATCGGCTAAATGAGCATTATTTTATTATTATTATTTTTTCAAAATGAGTGTTTGAAAACTTAGAGAAACTTCAACAAAACAACAAAACGTTTAACTGTCACATAATATGTAATTACCAAAACTACTTACTTAAACGTCAAATACATTTTCTAAGCAGTCTTGTGGAAAATGCAAAATAATGGTAATAACTTCAACAGGCATCGATTATCAAATAATCGTCTTGAAATTTTCAAGTCCAAATATCTAGAAAATGGTTGCTTATAGTGACTTGTAACAAGGGTAGCTTTTTTACGAATATATGATAGAGAAATTGATTTTTTCACTGAAAAATGTGCTAGAAGTACACTAAAAAAAGTTATAAATCTTCAAAAAAACAGAAATACGTGTAGGTGGCGCCCTCTACGAGTAAGAGCAATAATAGTATCAGGTTCGAATTCGACACCTCAAAAAACCTTTCAATACCAATTTCCGTTTAATTAAGGTCAGTATTACGAAAGTTATTTAAAAAAAAACGAAAATAAAAATAATACTTCAACACCCTGTATCTTGGAAAAGAAGCGTTTTCGGACATATATTTATTCGGACAATTCACATTAGAATATTGTGAGGAATCACCTCCTGAAGTTTATTTTCATATTCGAAGGATGGTATTGGTTTTCTATACCATTTAGTGCGGAGAATATTATCATTCTCTCTCACGTCGTGGAAAGGAATACTATGTAATTCTTTCTTTTCAGCAGTGAACTGTAAGTTTATATCATAACTATTGAAGTAAAAAAGAGCCTCGTCGACTCTGTCAGCTGGTACAGCAAGAATCAGGTCGTCAACATACATACCGCTGGACGAAAGGAATGTCAAAGGGGATTAATGTCAAAACATCTTTTATAAGATCATCAAGAACAAAATTCACAAGAATAGGTGAAATGGTTGAACCCATGGGGGTGCCAGAAATCTGTTTGTAACAAATATTGTCAAAAATAAGAAAATTAGAATCAAAAATAAAAACCAAAATGTCAACAAACGTATTCCACGTTAAGTTGCAGTAATTTGAAATTGAGTTCCACTTATTCGAAAGACTTTGCCTAACAACCTCAACAGAGAAACAACATCAAACCTCACAATACTTGGTAATTGGTAATTGTTTATAAAATCATTGAAAGTGAGAGAATTTTTAATATAGTATTCATTGTCTGTATCATAAGCAAAAGTCAATATTTCAGTGAGAAATTGTGCCAATTTATAACTAGGGGCATTTATCGAGGACACAATAGGTCTCATAGATAAAGTGGGTTTATGAATTTTGGGAAGAGCATAAAAAGGTGGAGCTATAGCATTGAAAATATTCAAACGTTTAGCAGTGACTATATCAATTTGTTCAACTTTGAGTAACTTTGAGACAAATTGATGTAGTCACTGCTAAACGTTTGAATATTTGCAATGCTATAGCTCCACGTTTTTATGCTCTTCTCAAAATTCATAAACCCACTTTCTCCATGAGACCTATTGTGTCCTCGATAAATGCTCCTAATAGTAAATTGGCACAATTTCTCACTGACATATTGACTTCTGCTTATGATACAGACAATGAATACTATATCAAATATTCTTTCACATTAGTGATTTTATGAACAATTACCGGATTTTTTTTCCGCATATAAGCATCAAAATGGGGACTCCCAATGTCAGACACAAAATTCAACACACTACTTACAGGAGCTATATATAAAGTACGGATATAATTAGAACAAATAATTAACTCAAACCTAGAACTTACCCTGATTCCCAACATTTCCACGCACTGAAGAATCCTTTGTTTATTTCTGCAGGAGGAGATATATTGAAATGATTGAACATTTTCGAAGGCTGCTGTTTTTATTATCCTTACATTTAAATAATTACCCTGAATTTAATGTAATGCATTGAGATTAAATTGTTCGGAAGAAGAAATGTTGTTCCTTGCATGATAATGAACATTAAAAATAATTCCGTAGGAAAATGATCATTATTTCGCATATCTAAATGCTTTCATGAATGATTTAATTTAGAATCAGTTGAATTCTTCCTCATCTATACATCATTGAGTAGTGTGGAGACAAATTATTTTCCACCACTTTAAGTTTTGAGAAAAAACAATCCTGAAGTTCAATTGAATTTTTGTACAGATTTCACGACACCAGGAACAAAACCAAACTATTTATTGATGAATATCAAAGTTCCATTCATTATAGAAATGGTAAACAAGAAAAATCAATCTTTTCAACTATAGGAGATAATGTACATGATAATCAAACCATGTCTATGAAAGTTGGCGAATGGATTCATTGAATAGGTTCGAACTGTACTATTCGAGTCAAATAGATTTTTTTCTAAAAACAAAGTTCTCAAATTCTTAACGGATCATTATGGGAAAACAATTCGTCAAGTGGGAATCTTTTTGAATTTTTCAATTATTGATTTTCTGGTGGTATCGGAAAAGGACCAATTAGTTCAAATTGTCACATATTTCTTGTACTTGTATGTTATAGCATTTTTCAATGAATGTACGTAATGTTTTGTTCATAAATATGTACTGTGCAGGAATTCATGTTTGAATTGCTATACTTTTTTCTTTGGGTGTTACTCACAGATCATTCATCCCTCTGTCCTCATCTTGTATACAATATACAAAGACTTCATAATATCACATCCATTGCCATCTCTTTACTTCGAATAACTTCTTAGAAATTATCAACAGAGTATCTAAACAGTGCGGTCCATAGGTATGGAATAAATTAATTTTTAGCGTTATAATATATTTGTTTGAAAAAACCTGAAACAGGTCGATTTTTATTGTCAATTTGACTATTTACAGTATGAAAACATTACTCTCTTCTTGCACCCCCTCTGAATTATGAGCACCACCTCAAAAATTTTAAATGAGAAGACCCCCCTTCTCATGTGGCGTGGCGTGGCACCTTGGTCGAAATATATTTTTATTCTCTGTTCAGAAGTATTAAGTTTTTCAAATTTGGTGCAATCATAATCGAGAAAATGTATTTTGAAAATGTTAAATTTTGATACTTTACGTAGAATGAAGGAAATAATGCCACATAATGTTTAGGAAGTATTTTTCAATTCATTTTACAATTGAATTGAATGTTCAAACCACCACGTCTTGACAATAAGCAAGTTGATCTTGGAGTTCTCGTACAACATTTTGTAGGACCTCAGGCGTTATATTGTTAATTTCTTCCGTTATCCTAACTTTTGAATCGGCAATATTGTCTGGTCTACTGAAATATACTTTGGATTCCAAATAACCCCATAGGAAGTAATCGATAGGAGTCAAATCGGGAATCTAGGCGGCCATTCAATCGTTTCGCGTCTTCCAATTTACCTATTGGGAAAAACTTTGTTCAAATAATCTGTAACAATACGTTTATGATGCGGTGGAGCTCCGTCTTGTTGGTACAGAATTGATATATCTATTGTATTTGGATCATTAACATCTGGAAAAAGTATTTTCGATGTAGGCTGTAAGAAGTTCATTGAGAAATCTAGATAAACCTCACCATTGATTGTGCCTCCAAAAAATAAGGGCCAATAATTTTGTTGTTAATGATACCAGCTCAAACGTTTACTTTTTCAGGATATTGTGTGTGAGCTCCACACATCCAAT
This sequence comes from Gonioctena quinquepunctata, assembly GCA_018342105.1. Lineage (NCBI taxonomy): Eukaryota > Metazoa > Arthropoda > Insecta > Coleoptera > Chrysomelidae > Gonioctena > Gonioctena quinquepunctata. Next base: position 38,161 of record JAFIRS010003346.1, on the reverse strand, counting down.
GAGGATTTTATCTGCTCCAATATTCACAGTTTCGTCTAATAACAGTTTCATTTAAATGAAAAGTAGCTTCATCAGAAAAAACAATTTTGTTTATGAACTGCAAATCTGCTTCCATTTTGTCCATCATCAGTTCACAAAATTGTTGCCTTCTATCAGGATCATCCTCATTTAACTCCTGAAACAACTGAACTTTATACGGATGGTATTTTTCTTTATGTAAAGCTCTCAATATCGATGATTTACTTATATCATTGTCGGCGGCAAGTTGTCTACTTGTCATATGCGGATTTTCCACAATCGCTAACAGTACATCTAAATTTTTTTCCTTATCCAATTTAACATTTCGACCTGGTTTTTGAATAGTTTTTACAGGTCCAGTTTCACGAAATTTTGTTTCCATTTTGCTAACTGTAGACTGTAAGCCGTGTTGTCCAGGTTATTTATTATTAAACATTTCACAAACTTCCTTTCGCGTTCTTGTTTTATTACCGCATCCAATCATAATTGAAATGTCTATTCTTTGAGTTTCGGTTAAATGAGCCATAGTTAAATCAAAAACACACAAATATTTTTCAATACACTTACGTGTGTCAGCAACTTATAAATTTCAATACAACAGTACTCTACTAGATTGACATTACAATATTTATGTGGGTTTTGTGAATAATTTTTTGGTGTCTTGAAAGACTTTATCCTGACGTTTAGCGAAACAGATTACCTGATTATTCCTTATGTGGTTATTTAAAATCAAAAGTATATTTCAATAGACCAGACAATATTGCAGATTCAAAAGTTAGGATAATCTACTTGCTTATTATCAAGAAGTGAATGGTGGTCATTTTGAACATTGATTCGATTGTGAAATAAATTGAAAAATACTTCCTAAACATTATGTGACATTATTTCCTTCATTCTACGTAAAGTATACAAATTTTACATTTTCTGAATGAATTTTCTCAGTTATGATTGCAGCAAATTTGAAAAACTCAATATTGCTGAACAGAGAATGAAAATCCCTTTCGAACAAGGTGCCACATGACTCCCCTTCTCATTCAACATTTTTGAGGGTTTGCAAGAAGGGGGTAATATTTTCATACTGTAAATTGTCAAATTGACAATAGAAATCGACCTGTTTCAGGTTTTTTAAACAAATACATAATAACGCTGAAAATGAATTTATTCCGTACCTATGGACGCACTGTATATGAGAACAATTCATCAGCATATGGTCCATAGAAGCATTCCAAATGTTTTTCTGAAAATTCTCTCTTCAGATTATAAATGTTCTCTTCACAAAACCCAAAAATCTCAAATATTCAATTCAAATTATAGATGTAGTTATCAGCTATGATAACAAATTGTTGTTCTATTTGAAGATTTGGGGTATATAAATATTCAACCGTTTGAAAAAATATCACTCTGGGTTATTTTTACCATAATATTTCAAGGCCTATTTTTCATCTGATTTCACTACCAGTTCAAGATATATACTACATGATACTGCTGTCATCAGTACCTGTTGGAACAGTGAAGATGAGGTTTCTTTGTTTCCAACATTCTTTCCGAATGTATGCTGCTTTCATACTTTTCTTGGAGACTTTCGTCTGGTTGATGCTGTTTGCAAGAAAGGCACGAGAACGCCTCGTGGGAGATGAGAATCAAATATATGTGAGTGATAATATAGTTCGTCCAGAGATTTAATAGACTCATTATTATTCATTGCTGATAAAACCAGCAGGTCACCGATCGCAAGCAGAGACGTACTCGTTGTTGACTTGATACAACATTTTCACAAATGATGATATGATTTATTGACGGCCTTACAAATTATTTCGGTGGCATGAAATATTATATTTACTAACGAGTGTGGAAACTGGTACTTTATAGCAAGTTCGTAGATAATGAGTCTTTCTAACCTACTATTTTTTTTTACAAAAATATCTTTTCATCTTCTAGTATGCGACAAATTTCCGTTACCCAGATACCAGTAGAAAAACTAAAAAAACAAGCTTTTATAGCAATAAGGAGTAAAAAGTTAGAAATAATAAGAATAAATTCCACGACCAAAAAATTTCCTCTTATGTAAAAAAGCGTGAGTTTCTTGAAATCAGTTATCTTAATATCATTATGAGAAGCGAGTAAAGAGTACCTTAGGTTTTCTACATAAGAGATTTTTTTTCGATCAATGACTTTATTCTTATTATTCCCAACTTTCAGTCCCAATTGCTATATAAGCGTGTTTTTTTCATTTTTTCAAACTTTAATTTGATTTTTATCTTTATTTCTAGTCCATACTCCTACAATAGGCTGAATGAAACCACTGGAGAAAAATTCTTCGATTGATCGATCCACAGGGGATGGAAGTTTTCACTGAATTTTGGTGCATGTGCCGAGACTAGCCAGCGCGCTTACCATATTTTTGTAATCTGATTTTTTTTTTCTGATCTTGGTGGTGGCTATGAAATAATTGTAATAATACGTGTTCAAAATTTCAAATAATTCGGACGTCTGGAAGGGGATGAAAATTAATTTCAAAGATTTCATTACATACATACAGGTGATGCTTACAAACCGTGTATACAAAACACTAAACACTATGTGAACGGTGAACGTGTATGTAGTATGTAATGTTCTCAAATATCACATATGCTTCAAGTGCGTTTGCTGTATTTCATATTTGCATACTATGTGGACGCGCGTTGATACCGCTGATTTTGTGTCGCCAAACATAAAACGGTGTAATTTACGTTCACATGACTCATTGGGGAGGGATTAATGATGAATGCAGGAAGTGGTGGTAAGGGTTAATCCTGAACTACTCTCAAAATGGAAACTCATCTAAAGGCCCCCACAGTCGAGGAGATCGGTATCGCTACATGTCGCTATACAAATATCTGAGATTTGTATCAACGTCTCCACACACCCTGGTATGGAATCGTGGAACATCAGACAAGAACAGTAGAAAACTATGTTTTTTTTTGTTACAAATGTTTTGTCAGTATCGAGGTACTTTTCTCGTCACTTTATAACCAATGCACTGATAGCTGGTTGGTTGAAAACTGACGAGCCGGAGACAGGGTTGGCACTTAGCTTCCCTTGACACTGCGACCACTCTGTCGTCAGTGGTTCTTCATAAATAGGTTTGTGCCTTTAATTAGGCTTAGTAGCCTGTTCGTTGGATTCATGACTGTTTCCGTGTTGATCTCTCCAAAGGTTTTGTGTCGCCTTCTACTTAGGGTATCACAGTCGAAGATAATGTGAAAGGCTGTTTCCTCTTCTACACTCCACGGTTTCCCTGCGTATTCTCATGGTGTTTAAGTATTTTCATAGGCCGCAGTGCCCAGTCAGCAGACTCACTATTATACGTGCCTTCGTTCTGTTCAGGATCAGGAGGTCAGCCGTCAGGGTCGGGTTTGGGTGCCCTACCATGACTTTGATGTGTATTTGCCCGATAGTTTGAACCCAGTATTGTTGGTGTCTTCTTTTCATCCACTCATCGATCAGGGTCCTGCATCGGTTTTTGCTGATCCCATGCGCAGGTTCTGGCCCTGTGAATACCATTTCAGATGCTTGTCTAGCTAGCTGGTTCGCTTTTACGTTGCCTTCAATGCCTCTATGACCTGGAACACACATCAAGGTGACCTTGTTGTGTTTTGCCAGCTCGATGAGGTTCTGGAGACAGTCCCAGACCAGTTTAGACTTCATCTGTGTGGAATTGAGGGCTTTGATAGCACTCTGACTGTCAGATAGAATGTAGATATGTTTTTTATGCATATCATAATAGCATGTGTTTCAGCTTGGAATATCGTGGAGCATTCGCCAAGTGGTATTATGTAGTCCCTTCTTGGCCTTACCCCATGTATTCCTGCTCCTGTTCCTTCAACTGTCTTTGAGCCGTCTGTATACCAGACTATGTCCGCAGTTGATTGTGATTTTATACTCGGGGACCATCTGGAACCGTCAATTCGTGTTTCGAATGGTTTTTCGAATGAGTATAGGGGTACGGATCATGTAGTCTGAAATCATATCGAGTTGGTCGATATTGATTACATGAGTGATTCTGGTGTGTCCAATTGTTCGGATTCTCCAGTTTTTTGTTTGTTTCAGTCTGTATGCACTTATCCTGGCCTCTCCAATAACATGTAAGTCAAGGGATTCGAGGTTAAGGATGATTTCCATTGCAGCTGTTGGAGTGCTATTCATTGCACCCGTGATGCAGAGACAGGCGAACCTCTGGATTTTTCCAAGGTTGGTTTTTGCCTGTTTCTGATTTGTTTTTGGCCACCATGAGAGTGAGCCATGAGTTACTCTGGGTCTTATCACCTGATACTGATAGCTGATTCTCGCTTTTGTTTATTTGCATAATCTTGTAATATGCACTTCCACAAACATGGAAACAACTACACATAGTCAGAAATTCTTCTCAAAATTTTCTGTCTGCAGCAGTAATCGTTGAAAAATACAACCACAACGCTACTCTACTCCACTTGTTTACAATTTGGCATCGCGATACAAGAGACATACATACACACGTTGAAAATTGTATCACTTTTTTCTTATTTTTTTTTCTTTCTTCTTTTTTCTTCCAGGGCACCTGTCACAACCACAGGTTTGGTAAGCGACATCGCCGAAACATTTAGGGTCGGTTGTTCAATGCGAGTTTAAAACGTTGATTATACAAACTCGGATTGTTAGTTAACTATGGATTAGAACGTCATGCATTTTTCAATGAAAAACTAATCCTGGATTCATTGATTCGTTGTTCTCATATGTTGGTTACATATTTTTTCACTTGTACCATCATTCGGACCGTTCAGAAATATCAACATTGAATCAAAGTTAACCTAAGAATTCATTTTGTCAAAAGTATACAGAAAAATTGATTGATAAAAAGCCAATTATATTCTATAAATTGCAGGCGTCTCTTGAAAAAAAAAGGACTCATAATTCCAGTGAAGGGGAGGAAAACATTCTCATTTCCCCGGTAAAAAAATACTAAGATATTGTAGAATGTAAAAAAACGGATGCAGTTACTGAAAATTGAAGGCGTAGGCTATAATAATTAATGAATATAGTACCATCTGCGAAGGTCTAAAAAAAAAAGAAAAAGCACGTTAAAACTAAAAGATAAAATTCCCACTTAGGCTCTGTCCAAAGCAGATCTTGTAGTATTACAAAAACGATCGTTCGAAGAATACAAGTTGAAATTGATACACATGAGAGAAAAACACCAACTTTTCTTGGAACTACAGACGGAGGAGTAGAATCTAGAGAAAACCCATATGATTGAAATACATTATCTTTGAAACATAATATTCATCAATCAAAATTTGGTAGAGATTCTTGAGAACAGAACATGTAGTTTTTCATTTTGCAATTTTGATCATTTAATTTTAGTTGTTTATGATAAACGTTTTTGGTATGAAAAATAAAAGACATACAAAATTCATTAACTGTACAAACACAAATAATACAACAGCTCGTCGCGAGGCTAACGGCAGAGGCGCCTCGGGACGTGTGGGGTCATGGTTAGTTGATACCATGTGCCCCGCACGATCCCGGAGGGCCGATGCTGGGAGTAGAAACGGCGAGCTGAATACAAAACATAAACACTTCAAATATCTCACACAAACGAACAACTCAAAAAACTTACACAAAACTAACTCAAATCTAAATCACACAAAACTTACTCAAAACCACTCAAATGTACGAACACTTCAAACATTAACAACTCAATTTTTAAACTTACTCAAACATTCATTCACGAACCCCTTAACCAGGTTTTTTAATTTAACTTTTCCTGGAAATAACTACCAAACAAAACACAAAACAAAAAACTCATAAAGCAAACACAACAAACTTTGACATAAACAAAATTGTAGGAGGTCAAACAAACTCACATTAAGATGACTGATACTTAAAACCTAGAGAACAGCTCTAAGATCTGCTGGGAGGCGCCACCTCCCTTGGATTGGATTGGTATGAAAAATCAAGATTAGATTTTTTGTTACGATTTTGCCTCTGTATTCATTTGACGGATGATTCTTTGTATTTTTGTTAGTTGCGAACGATTTCTTTTGGCAAGCGAAATCTACTCAAAAATTCTTTTTCTGTAAATTTCTTCCAAGTGCTTTCCAAGTTCTCTAAATACGGGTAGTTCCTTCTTGGGGGAAATCATATAAAAAATTTCAAAAAAATCTTTATTTATATCTTTGAACACATTTGCAGTCGGGTATAAAACAATAATATTCAACACAATACTAATTTTCAGAATAGTCAATGTTTATTGAAAATCAAATGGGTTAGGATCGGAAAATTATTTCCTCAAACCCCCGATTTCATGAGACCATTGTTCAACTAGTTTACCTCATAAACCCGTATTGGACAACTGAAACAAAGTTGGTAACCCTGGTTTAACCCCAATCACTCGGTCATCCATGAACAACCGGGCCTTAGTAATTCCAATCACGTTTTGTAATCTACTGATGTTTCACTACTTTATCTCAGCTTGTGTGAAGACGTTGATACTTTATATAAACCTCATTTATTTGAATCGCGACATGCAGCGATACCGATGTCCTCGTCTATGTGGGGGCCTCAAGGTAGTTCCGCCACGAGAGAGTTGAATTAAGAAATTATTTTCGTTGGAATCTAAAAAAATTTCAAAGACTTTTCGATTTGAAACGCGAAAAAAAATTCTTTTGAAGGGAGTAACTGCCCCCCCCCCAATCGACTCTAGAAAATTTCTTCGTTATAGGAAGTAGGCGACTCAAAAAATTGATGTCCCCGAAAAGCTGCAACACCCTTTAATTTTGAACCCCAGATTTTAAATTATATGATTCAAATTTGAGAAGGTGAAATCACTTTGCCGATAGGCTGCTCAGATGGAGACGGTTAGGCCGTGAGTAAGGTTCAATTAATGACTTTTCCTAGTTTAACAAATAGGGCCACTAAAAAAATTATGCATTAATTAACTTGACTAGTTCAAGAGTTGGGTGCCAGGCTTGCTAAAGACAAAAGCCAAAGATAAATAAAGTTAAATAAATGTCACCTAGCTTGTATGGGAAGGCAAATAAATATGCAAGAAATCAACTTAACAAATTTATTCCAGACGGAAGTAAAATGACTGGACAAGATATATAAACAAATGTTAACAAATACTAGAAGAGTATTGAAACAAATACTAGAAGAGTATAGAACTTCTCTTAAAAAGAATTGAAAAATTACATAAAACACAAATATTTTTGACTCCGATCAAACTCTGAACATTTACAAAATATGATTCCCCTAGTCGTTGGGATACTGATATACCTTCGGAGATCTGCAAGGGCGAGAGATGCAGGCTAGTTTCTTCGAAGCTGGTCTCAGCGGCACTATCAGGAACTTGGTTCAGCGGTTACGACGAAGCTGGTCGTGGGTGGTTCTATATTTGGTTTCAGACCCCCTTAAAGGCGTGAATTTGGTTGATCTTCACGGACCAGTGCTGAATTGGATGTGCTGTATGACCTCCTAGGGTACCAGTCCTTCTGTCTCCGTAGATGGCTTCCCTCCGTGTTATATATCATGCGAAGAAGATGATAGGAATCAAAATATGTACAAAAAGGGGAGAACGAAGGATATCCTTCGAACCTCAAGTTTTATGATTCAAAATCTAATCTAGAGTCAAAAGATAGATGCAAATGATAGCATACAATAAAAATCTCAGTCTATATAAAAGACTGGAAGATTACAGTGAAAGAACAAAGATAATAAATAGCAATCCAATCTACTATCCTGGATTTAAATTTACAAGTTAATTTTAATAATTTTATAAAAATATTAAAAATGAGCAAAATTTAAAACCAAACAAAACAAACCTCACCCAAAACGTTATGTTTAAATTCAGTTGAATTTTGAAACAAGTAAGTTTTGATAAGGTGATTCTATGTACCAGAAGGGTAAAAAAAAATGAATGAGGAAAGGTATTCCAAAAGAAATATAAAAATTTCCTTGAAATTTTACCAGAGAAAAAATATAGTATTTTAAAGCAAAATACTATAAAATTGCCAAAGAAAGAATATACTATTTTATAGCCAAATATTTGAATGTTGCCAATGCCAAAGGAAAATATATCTATCAGATGTAGTTCAATGTCCAGCGTGGCTTTAGCCGGGGAAGTAGTTGTTTTCTGTTAGACATTCACAAAAAATAACTTCATTTTAATCGTGGATTTTTCAATTCACAGAAAAAACTTTCTATCAATATTCAATTGAGAATGTTTCCCTTTTCAACATGAATACCCCACAAGAGGTTATCTTGACGATGGAAGATAGTGACCAAAGTTTATCTTTCAGTCGCAGATGATTCCACATCTGATTTTATGAACATCCTGTTTATATTTTCAACAAATCAAGTTATAACCAAAATACTGTAGTAAGTTACAAAAAAAAAACATAGGGTTCTTGAACCAAGATCAGAGCAAAAGTATACTCTTCAGCCAAGATAAGAAGAGAGAGACACACGTCTTTCAGTGAGCACGACTCTCTTAGATAAAGATAAAGTGAAATAATTCTTTTTATTGAAGAATTTTTGAAGATAAACTGAAGAGGGACCTCACGTCTTTCAGTGGACACAACTCTCTTAGATAAAGATAAAGATTTTGAAATAGGGCGGCAGTTCCCCTTTCAAATCGATAAAACAGGTAATTCTCAAAAATTTGAATGAATCTCCCTGCTCTAAGCGACAAGGCAGTAACTGAAATGAATTGACTCTGTAACGACCAAAAATCAAATAACCCCCACTGCGAATTGAATGGAGTAATGGATATAAGGAACTTATTAAACGGAAATCAAATTTACGCTTGAGGCATATATTGAATCGAGTGTTCTGAGACCAGTTAGGCCAGGTACAACTCTCTCCATAAGCAATTCTTTCTCAAGAGCAAAGAAAATTACTCTCATAAACATGTAGTTATGAAATAAAGAAAATTGCATACCGGAGAGCCGTCCTATTAGTCACTGCCAACCTGTCCCAGAACAGTCGAATACACCCTAAAATCGGAATCCTCGGAACAATCCACTGGTCGTGTGAGGTAAGTAAGAGCTAGTCTATCCGAAATTACCAATTACCTGGTACCTAAAGAATGCAAAAGCGTAGAACTGATTTCCAAGAAAAAAATCAGCTCCCAATACTCGGAACAGATGTTACGTTAGCCACAATATGTGCTATGAATGCTTTGCCGAAGTATTTATACTTAACCTTCAAAAATGACCATGCGGTATACCAAGAATTCTAATATTACAAGCCTAAGAAAAGCGAAAAAAATGATAAGCAGCTACAACATTAATTGCAAGATAAAGAGAATAATATTACTCAACTAAATTCCAGCAGTGAAAATTATTCAATTCATAGATCGTACATACCAAAATCAATCCACCCAGTACACCTGTCTATCTCGACGTTCAATTCAAGAAAGAGATCGATTATTCCTTCGGTTCGAACAAATCAGCAATTCTACCTGGGTTTTTTCGCAAACTGTTCTTGGTTTTTCTCTATTGAAAAACACTTGAAAAAACACGGCTTGACGACATGAATATAACTGTCACGATACCATTTTCACGAGACGACAACAAAGGCGCACTCTTCACAACCTGAGCAGTGACTACTGACCCGTTCCACCGTAAAGATAATCGGAAACGTTATGAGAAATTGGTTATGTATAAGGAAGTAACGAAAAATTCGTTACAAAGCGCAGCAAAAATAATTGATTATTTCTGTCAAACTAGATGGTCAATCAATTTGTTTTTTTTTTCACAATATCTGTGATATCCTACTCTAGCTCCTCCTCGTTTTTCATGAACTTCTTGATTTTAGTAATAACGGTAGAATTAATAATGTGCGCTTCCCCGTGGACTATTTTGAATAACGAGAGTAGTTTTGATTATATCTGTCAAACTAGATGGTCAATCACTTCGATTTTTTTCCACAATATCTGTGTTATCCTGCTCTAGCTCCCCCTCGTTTTTCATAAACTTCTTAATTTTAGTACTAACGGTAGAATTAATAATGTGCGCTTCCCCGTGGACTATTTTGAATAACGAGAGTAGTTTCGATTATATCTGTCAAACTAGATGGTCAATCATTCGATTTTTTTCCACAATATCTGTGATACCCTACTCTAGCTCCCCCTCGTTTTTCATAAACTTCTTAATTTTAGTACTAACGGTAGAATTAATAATGTGCTGTTTGCCTATGCATGGTACATATGTTACGTGTTAATTGAGTCAACTTCAATTATATATATCTCGGGTTCGGGATGGTGAAACTTGTTAAAATTTTATAGAGGTGTTGTTCACATGTTAAACAATACGTATGCCAAAATGATTTCCTAATTGAACTGTCTCGTGGCGGTACTATCTTAAATTATAAACAGTAACAACATGAATTTAGATTGATTTCAAGGAAAGTGAGATAGTGTGCCTATAATCGCATACCGTTTATTTGAATTTATATGCTACACAAAAACAAGGGTTACAACTCTATTAACTGTTCCATCATAGCTATCGATTTCTGTCCTGACACAAATATCTGCCCTTGCGAATCCACTTCCCTTCAGGTCGTACGACGAATCTCTGAATTCTAGAAGAATTCGATGTCCAAAGTGTTCGTTCAGTTCGGGAATGCATACTTTGGTTCCATAAGGCATGCCCAACTTGCTGTCCATCGCTAGAGTGACGAATTCCGCTCTATTGTCTACATAATCCTGGAAATGGACACACATATTAAAGATATACAAGGTGAGTCAGAATTACTTTGACAAACTTCAGGAGGTGATTCCTCACAATATTCTAATATGAATTGTCCGATTAAATATATGTCCGGAAACGCTTCGTTTCCAAGATACAGGGTGTTGAAGTTTTATTTTTATTTTCGTTTTTTTTTGAATAACTTTCGAAATACTGACCTTAATTGAACGAAAATTGGTATCGATTGGTTTTTTGAGGTGTCGAATTTGAACCTGATGTTATTATTGCTCTTACTCGTAGGGGGCGCCACCTATACGTCTTTCTCTTTTATGAAGATTTATAACTTAATGTGAGTATTGAGAGCTCAAATTTACAGGGAATAATTTTTTGGACATTTCTAACAAAATTTTCGGTTGGCAGCAAAAATAAAAAATAATAGTCGTGAAAAAACATCTTAAAATATATATTTATATATATATATATATATATATTTCAAGGTTTTTTTCACGACTATTTTTTTTTTTTTTCCAAGAAAATTATATATATATATATTTATTTTATATATATATATATATATATATATATATATATATATATATTTAAAGGTGTTTTTTCACGACTATTATTTTTGATTTTTGTTGCCAACCGAAAATTCTGTTAGAAATGTCCAAAATATATATATATATATACAGGGTGATTCAAAAGTACTCAGGAGGTGATGAATATGAATTGTCCAAATGAATATATGTCCTGCAACGATTCGTTTCCAAGATACAGGGTGTTGAAGTTTTTTTTTTATTACATTCGAAATACTGACCTTAATTGAACGAAAATTATTATTGAGAGGTTTTTTGAGGTGTCGAATTCGAACCTGATGTTATTATTGTCTTACTCGTAAGGGGCGAAAATTTCGAGTCGATTATTTGATAATCATTATTACCATTATTTTGCATTTTTTACAAGAATGCTTAGGAAATGAATTTAACGTTTAAGTAGGTATTTTTGTTTTTTTGTAGGGGGCGCCACCTATTCTATATATTTTTACTCGTTTGAAATAGTTATTTTTGTATCAAGGATGCAAAATGTGTATTTGTTTTAATAAAATTTTCAAGAAATATCAACATTTTATTTCAAGAAATTTTGAATCTGTAGAATAAAATAAAATAAAGGAAACTAAATTGTATTCAGATAAATTGTTCAAAGTGTCCACCTTCAGCGAAGATACAGGCATTCAGTCTTCTCGTCATTGAATCTCGTACCCGCTCAAAAATTATTGGTGTGTTTCTTATTGTTTCACAGGCGTCTACTATTCTGTTTCTCAGATCTTCCTCGTTCGCTACTGGAGTTTTATAAACTAGTTACTTCAAATATCAAAAAAAAAAAAACTAGCGAGTTTAGATCTGGGGACCTTGGTGCCCACGCCTGGTTAGGTTCTTCTGCACCCCTACCGATCCATCGATTTGGATAGACAGTGTTAAGGAATTCCCTGGCTACAACGCTAAAATGGGCCGGAGCCCCATCATGCATAAACCACATGATGATACGAATTTCTAATGGTACATTCTGAAGTAGTCCCGGCAATTCATTTTCTAAGAAGTCTCTGTGAGTTGCGCCATTCAGTCGGAACGGAAGAAATAAAGGACCTATCAAGTAATTATTGATTAGTGTCGCCCATACATTTACAGAAAATTGGTACTGATAATGTCTTTCACTAACTGCGTGCAGATTTTCCAGAGCCCAAACATGGTTGTTATGAAAGTTTGTGATAGCATGTCGGGACGTGTTTGCCTTGTCCGTGAAGAGTAAATATCTTAAAAATTGAGGATTTCCAACCAATTTTCTCAAAAACCACTGACACATAGTAATGCGTTGGGGAAAGTCGTGGCAAAAGAGCGTGTACCCTTTGAATATGGTGTGGATGAAATTGTTGATTGTGGATAATTCTCCAAACTGTGGAGTGAGTAGAATTGAGAGCTTCAGCAATTATTCTTGTACTTGTTTCTGGGGTTCGGACTGCTCGTGGTCTTCCAATAATATCAGCTGCCCTCTTAAAGCTACCTGTTTCTGCCAAACGACGGTGAAGACTGGTGAATGTTGGAGCTGAAGGCAGTACTCGATTAGGAAATCGCTTCTGGTAATTACGTCTTGCTTCGCGCGCATTACCATCCGCAAGACCATAAACAAAATGCATATCGGCTAAGGGAGCATTATTGTTTGAATAATCAATTTTTTCATCAATATGTATGTAATGTAATTTTTTCATCAATATGTATTTACCAAAACTACTTACTTAAACGTCAAATTCATTTCCTAAGAATTCTTGTGAAAAATGCAAAATAATGGTAAAATTTTCAAGTCCAAATATCTAGAAAACGGTCGCTTATAGCGACTTGTAACAGGGGTAGCTTTTATACGTATATATGATAGATACATTGTTTTTTCTACTGAAAAACGTGCTAGAAGTACGCTCAAAAAAGTTATGAATCTTCAAGACAGGAAAAGACGTATAGGTGGCGCCCCCTATGAGTAAGAGCAATAATAACATCAGGTTCGAATTAGACACCTCAAAAAACTCCTCAATACCAATTTTTGTTCAATTAGGGTCAGTATTTTGAAAGTTATTTGAAGAAAACGAAAATAAAAATAAAACTTCAACACCCTGTATCTTGGAAACGAAGCGTTTCCGGACATATATTTGTTTTTACAATTCATATTGGAATATTATGAGGAATCACTTCCTGAAGTTTGTCAAAGTACTTCTGACTTACCCTGTATTTATCTATGGAAACACCACATTCCATAAATGGGTCTTCATTTTCAGGGCAAACAATAATTATTTTTCGATGTAAGGAATCGTAAAATTTTCTTAGGAATTTGTTTAGAAAAAATCTGAATAAACCACCAATTTGACCAGATTTCAAAATGATTCTGTCGATAATCTTGTTGAAATGAAAGGTGGTTGTCAATAAATTAGTTATGTAACACCCTGTATGATGTTATTGACTTTCAGTCTGGTCCAAGTAGTAATTTAACGTTGGGGCGACGTGTTTGAAAAAGTTGCGCAACGAAACACAAGTTGCGTGGCCGACCTCAACAGAACCAAGGGGACATAGAAAGGATGCGAAATGTCCATCAGCGCCTGTTGTCAGAAATATGACGTAGCTGCGGGGCAAGGTCAAGGTTATTGTGAGAACTAGGTACGTTCGAATCATGCAATTCCGTAGGAAAAAAATTAAAATATCTTCAATTTTTGTGCGAAAAAGTTGTTTATGTCATTACTAAGTCAACTGGGACTGCTGAAAAGACTTTCACGAGAGGACGTTAAGATGGCGGTCCCGAGTTCATAGATGTTGAACTCGTTAAAGAACCCTACCTCTGAAACAACGGAGGGTTCGGCAAAATTTCCGGTTGGGAGGAGTGTGCTCACCGGCGTCGGTGCTTAGCCTTGGTAGCAGAAATAGGCCGACGTTGAATAAAGCAGGAAAAAAAAAGACTTTCACTAATTATTGGGTGGGAATTCAATATTTTATGAATTATTTTGTGAATTTATGAACGGTTAGTACAAAACGTTGTAGTATCGGAACGCGACAATTGTTTGGTTTGTTTTACCGCTTGAAAATGTTGAAAGCTAGAGTTTGAATTTTGAGTCAATAATTAATAATTATTAAAACACTTCTATCTTTGGAAATCATAATTGTAAATTAGCGTAATGAAATTTGAAATGATTTGAAATAAAGCTGAAATATTTTTTAGGTTTAAAATCATAAGATTCCTGGAAACAAATGTGTTTTTCAAACTGTTCCAATGTATCCCGTGTAAATGAACACATTATATTTCACCAGTTTCCTAGGGGCGAAATAATCAAAATAGTTTGGCTGGAGAATTGTGAATTGAAGGCTTCAGTTATGAAGGAGTGTGTAGTGTTCATTTTGATTCGGATGATTACGAAAGAGGCCTTTCTTCTGAATTATTGAGTGTCAAGAGAGGAAATGTCTCAAATCTTCTGCTGTTCCAAAAAGAATGTTGCAGACACTTCCACAAAGCCACGAAGGAAATAGAAGACACGATGATTTGCAAGGAAGAACTGATCAGCATTTCAATTTTTCCATACATTCCAATGATTACTTTTCCATGGAAAGGGAATGGGAAAACCTATGGCAAACCGGGCTTTGACCTGCCGAGAAATATATGGAAAACGGCGAATAGAATACGAACCGTCCACGGAGTATGTGATGACTCACTGTTCAAATGATGCAAGAAACCCTCCCCAGGATGTATTTTTTAATGCTGAACAAGTTTTTTAAATAACATTTCCCGAGATTTTTCAAAATAAAGGTACTTTACTCCTGTCTCAAAATAATTTTTTTTTCAGGCTCCTCGTATATTACGTGTGTTTTACTATATTTTCTTGGTGCATGTTTAGTTTTAGGGGATGCACGAACTTTTACCAGGAATAACTTTTTGTCGAAAAACCCTTAACAAATAAGTTTCCCATATGGTGCATACTTTGAGGAGGACACTGTATAAAGGGTGTTATGTAATTTTACAGGATGATTCCTCAGTTATTTATAAGGTGGAAAGTGCATATAAGCATGGGTCCGCAAGGCCTTCATTTTTAATATACAGGGTGTTGAAAATTTATTTTTATTTTGTTTTTTCGTAAATGATTTTCAAAATAATGTCCATATTTGGGCAAAAATTGGTATTTGGGGATTTTTTAATATGAAAAATTCAAACTTGATCTTGTTCCTTAATTGTAGGGGGCGCCGCCTACAGGTCATTCTCTCTTTTGGGGAGTCCCAACTTTGTCGTGCATGTATGTATCAAATTTTCTAGAAGAAAAATCCATCCCCCTATCATTTTTACGTGAAAAAGGTATGCCTTTCAAAAGTCGCTACAATCAGTCGTTTTCGAGATATTTTGACTTAAATTAATCGATGCATGTATTTGTTAAAAAGTTAAATAATTTTGAAAACTTTTTTTAGCGTAGAAACATTTCGAACGCTAATTTTTAAACAAAAATAAACAACGGAACACTAGATATAAACCTTAGTCAAAATCACAATGAATGTTCGAAATGTCCACTTCCTGCCTATTTGCTCGCATCCAATCTTCTTCTAATTGATTCGCGCACTCTTTGGAAAATTCCTTGGGTATTTTGAATCGTTCTAGAAGAGTTAATTATTCGATTACTTAATTCTCCTTCATTTTGGATAGGTGTCCGGTAAATTGAGGATTTTTAGATGTCCCCACATGAAAAAATCCAAACTGTTAAGGTATGGAGACCCAGGGGGCCATGGTTGAGGCATTCCCCGACCTATCCAATCTAAACATTTTCGCGCTTGGAAGCTAACATGTGCCAGGGCACCGTCACGCAAAAACCACATTTCATTTTGTAGTCTAAGAGGCACATCTTCCAGTAAAATAGGCAAATCTTCTTCAAGAAAATGACAAAATCTATCTCCGTTCAATCTTCCCGGAATAAAGAATGAACCTATCATATAATCTCCAAGGATTCCTGCCCACACGTCAAGAGAGAACTGTTCTTGGAAATGTGATTTCCTGGGTTCTTACCGTACGATGTGCTCCCGACAGATGACTAGCTTTCTCGAAACTTTCTGTTTCCCTTAACTGAGCGTGAATTCTTGAAAACATTTTTGAAGTAGGAGTTGTGCGGTTCGAATAACGCTCCTGATACAAACGTCTAGCGTCATATGCATTTCCGTTAGCAAGTCCGTATATAAAATGTATGTCAGCATACTCTGCATTGGTAAAGTTCACCATTTTCAACCGACGAAACCAAAAAGAAGGAGGTTCTCTATTCGACGCATATTTTTTTTTATGTATGATCACGCCCAACTCTTTAGAGAGCGCTTCGATTCCGATGATTCCTTTTTCATTGGATAGGGTGTACTTCGGAAGGGGTCCCATTCCAATTTGATCATCAAAATCCATCCCTAAGGGTAGCAAAATGAAGGATATTGATCGTTCACTCTCTGAATTTTGGTCTGTCAACCGATTCTATCAGGCATAACTTTGTAGTGGGTTTTCTGATTTGGATGTTTCTTTTTATCAGAAAGGGTATACCTCATAGTTGATCATATTCCAATTTGAAATAAAATGATCCACCCCTATGGGTAGAAAAATAGGGGATGATTGATTTTTCACTTGTGAACTTTGGCACACATATGTAGTTGACATTGACAGACCCTCCCACATCCGTCAAAATGATTGCATTCTATGAAAGGATGGAATTATATACAAAGTGATAAAATCAACCAACCAGAACTTTAAAAATTAATTTATATCATATAACAATAATTAGTTAAATTAGAGACAAAAACCTGTAGGCGGCGCCATCTACAATTAAGGGCCAAACTAAGATCAAATTTGGATTTCTCATATTGAAAAATCCCCATGTACCAATTTTCGTCCAAAAATCGATATTATTTTGAAAATTATTCACGAAAAACCAAAATAAAAATAAATTAATTAATAAACACCTTGTTTATTAAAAATGAAGGCTTTGCAGACCCATGCTTATATGAACTTTTCACCTTATAAATAAGGAGGAATCATACTGTGAAATATCGGATACTTATTACATAACACCCTTCATATATATATATATATAGATTTGGAGTTTATCACGCGGAAGGCTCGGGTTCGATTCCTGTTCATGGAATATTTTTTAATCGGTTCCAGATATAGAAATATTTTATTTCATAGGGAAAAATGTATATATATATATATATATATATATATATATATAAATATTCAAGGTTTTTGGGTGAGTTCAAGATCAGTGAACAATCATTATGAATGAATGAATCTGTAAAACGAAGCACTTAAAAATGAAACGGTAATTATTCGGGCACGATTTTGAAACGAGAAAAATTGTTGTACATTTTTCGGTTGAAATTAAAATATAACATGAATTCTGTTAATGTTATCCAGTTTTAAATGTGATTAGAAAAATATTCGCATCAAATATCATTCGTGCTAGGCGATTTTATCGCATTTTCTTTTATATTCCCTCAACAATTCAACTCGTGAAATTTATAGCCTTATTATAAAAAATGAAACCACTCAAGCTTCGCTTCCGAAGTTATCAAATAATAAGGATCGCAAATCGCACTCATTAAAATTTCCAAGCGAAAAAAAATGAGCGATACAATCCCTAGCACATAATATGACACCACAGCGTCTAACCAGTCTTCATCAATCAAAAAATTGCACAAGTAACTCCTTCACCACCCTTGCTCAACATTTGACAAATCCTATACATTCATATATGTCTACTAGAAAATAAAGATTATTATTATTATTATTATTACTTCACACCTACACTGATAGTGGTTAACCTACTGATGATGATAACTCAGTTATCGAATTGCGCATATAGGTGTGAAGTGAGTAAGTGTGGTGAAGGGGTTACTTGTGCAATTTTTTTAACATGAGTTTATGTCAATTTTACCTGCAATGTTCTAAGTTTCTGTCCTTGATTGTCTTGATAGCCTTGTTCGTGATCCTGATTCGTATAATCGGGATAATACGCTGTAAGTGTGACATTCTTGAAAGTGGTTCCATGGCATTTCAATGAAATTTCTGGAAAGTTGAGCAAATATTCAGTGTTTTTGTCTAGCATAAATTGATGTTCCACTCGAATATTATGGAATGGAAAAATGAGTAGGGTAAAATGATCAAGAAATGATAATTTCCGCTGTTGATAGAGGGATCTCATAATCTAATTACAAAAAAAATATTCAGTCGAAGAAACTTCTGAATTTCGTCAGGAATATCTGCAATTCTAGCTGAATATCAGGACATGTGTGCACACAAAGGAATCAAGTAGAGTGGTCCACGTGCGTGGTGTTCTCCAGAACCAGCTCACCTTGTACTGAGAAGAAGAAATATCATTCGTCGAAGAATAGATAAGATCGGTAAAATCGAGGCAGAAACAACTCCTTCATACCAACATTTTAATTAGTTCATTTTCGGTATATGTCAAGAATATGAGATCACCCAGTATCACGAAATTTCCACAGGTGCTTCAAAACATGATAAAAACAGTATAGCAATCGAAAATTTTGCTCGGAAAAGATAATATTAGGAGATACGGGTCCCCAAAGGTCCACTTTTGGAAATTGTAAACTGATATAAACAATTTATTTTTACACTAAAATAACGTCTTAGTGATATTAAAATAACTTAATTTTCGATAAAGTAATGGAAAAACTCCGATTACTTTTCATAAATTTTACAGAAAAAAATGTCAAAAATTAAAGGTTGGTGATTGTGTTATGTTTATCGAAATCTTCTGGATCTTCAAGATTATTGATATGCGACGTTGCCTATGCCACCAAAAGGAAAAAACGTACTGAAATTAAATGCGACATACATATTGAGCATATAAATAATAACTACTACTGCATGAAAAGACGATATGATAGTTCTGATGGATATATATGTATCGATAGAAGTTTAAAATGCAAATAATAGGTAGGTTATCACACCTATCAAAATAATGTGACTTCAGATCGGCATACGAGAAAACATCCAATCACTTTCTTACGTAAAAAGAAGGAACACAACCTAACCTAACTTGGCTAACCTTGTTATCCATGTTGAAAGCATGCTCAGCAACCTTACAACGAGACGCTTCGCTCCAATCAATTTGTTGCGTAAAAAGAAGGAACATTGCTATCCAACTTGAATGCGAGCCAATCAACTTTACGAAGCCTACACATTCTAATATTGAAGAGGCGAAACCTTTTTTTTTCAATTTAAAAGGTCATAATTTCCAAAATATATTTTTCCGCGCTTAAATTTCGATTGCTGAAGTATTTTTATCGAGTTTTGAAGCACCTGTGATAATTTCGTGAAAATTTCGCGAAAATCCGGATTGACTTGAATAGTTGGCAACATGACATGTCCATAAAACACCAAGATCAATGCAACCACCAAATGACATTTCATATGAAAAATTAAATTAAATGTGAGTTTTTTCATTACTTTATCGAACATTAATCGATTATAATATTACTTAAACGTTAAATGAGTGTACAGTTGCCATTTTAGTGTAGAAAGCTATTCTTTATCCATTAACCTCTCTTTTTGGACCTTCGGAGCCCATATCTCCTAAAATTATTTTTTCCGCACTAAATTTTCAATTGCTGTGCTGTTTTTATCGTATTCTGAAGCGCCTGTGGAAATTTCGTGAAGATACTGGGTGATCTCATTTCAAACAATTTTTCATTAATTTCCATTATTCCATTATATCTTATTACTCTTCGTTAATTTTAATTACTTGGAATAAACCCTCCATTACTCTTTCATTATTTTTCATTATACCTTCATTACTTTTCTTCGGTAAATTTGTGAAATGTATAATATGTATCGAAAAGTCTCATGCCATGTGTTGGAAATGGCGTTTCGGTTGTGTTGATAACTGCCCCTTAAAGCTTTTTAGACATAATTAGTTGAAGGCTGCGAAAACATCAATGAGAATTACTTATATAAATACTTATGTTTTATAAACTAACACAATTACAGACTTGGCCGAGTAATAATATTTAAGTACAATTATTAACCACCAAAATTGTCTGGAACGTCGATAGCCGTATCTTCAATAGTTTACTCAATATAAACAATAAAGGGAATATAAAACTTTATTTTTTATAAACAAATACATATATCCCATGAACTATGACAGGTACAAACAAAATCAGAAATAAATCTGAAAGAAGCATTAGTGTTTTTTTAAAATTGTTCCAAATGCTCATAAGCGTATCTATAATAGTTTAAAAGTTACGTTTATAACTTTTCAAAATGAAAAATTCTATCAAAAATATAGAATAAAAGCAATACTGTGTTTTATATAATTATTCTTGTATTTCTTTAGTCACTGAAAAAAAATACAGGTTCTGTTGCTATTTATACAATAAACAATTGAATTATCAACAAAAACAAATGATATCTTTCGGTAACCTTCCATTCAGGAAAATGAGCAATACGTCACTTTCAAATTTTTTGGCAGATCTCAATTGACATCCGTTTTTGAAAAAGCGAAAAAGACGCTGCAAGAGAAAAAACTAAATTATTCAAACAATTAAAGGAGTTTCAGAAGATTTTAAGAACGGGGGCAGATATAGTCCCCGAAACGTCAATCGAAAACTATATAAAGAAGTATCTTTTGAATTTTTACAATTTTTTTGATAGGAACATTCAGAATACGACAAGTTACTGACTAATTGAATCATTTTTCTATAGGAAATATAATTTGGTGAACGTAGTAACTTATCGGGGTGAACTAATTAGTTTGCCCTTTCTACACTTGTACACATTTTCCTGATTATATTGTCATTTTCAGACTGTGGAAGGTTACTCAAAAAACCATGTCAAGAAATGTTGTTCCTTCACAAAAAATCACATTCATTCAATAAATTATATCTTATAGAAAAAATTGCAAATAATAAATATACTATTTTAACAATTTAAATATCACAAACGATTTTTTTAATAAAAAGAGTCTACTAATACATTTGTTTTCATTTATATCTAAGAACTGTCGAATCTAGATTTAAATTCCATCTATTACTCTCGAAAGTCATCCACTCCATCTCTAATCATTTAGTGAAGATGAAAACAAAATTCAGAAAAATTATAATTACAAAATAACCTTTTGTGGTTTTTGTTGAATGAAAAGCAGAAGTCTGGTTCTTCTGAAAGGAAGAGAATGATTTTAGGAAAAAATCCTCGAAGTAAGAAAATGCTAAACGAAATTATAGAATTGGGGAAAATCGCCAACAAATGTCTCCACTGCGAAAAGCGCTAACCAACATTATCCAGTTGAAAACTAAAGGTAAGAAAACAATTCTAAAATGATTTCAGGAACTAAAAATAGCTTTGAAAAATTGAAGAAATATAAGAAAGGGTCACCTCATTGTAGAAAATAACTATTCTGTAGTAATAATTGTTATGTAGGACGATCTAACGCTGATACACATTGTTTAAGTTCTTGAAGTTTGATCGAGATTATTATACATGGCCAAAGTGAGAGCACACCCAGAAAGTATAGTCCAAATTAATCTTCACAGATCCACGTAAGTAGTATCAACATATAACTTCTTCCATAGAATTATTATTATTACTATTATTAACAAAGCAATTAGAGACATTCAGTTGTAAATTAACGAGAGCTCAGAAAGACACGTAATTTCACGACATCTTTTCCTATATTTTTTTCTCCATTTTAAAATATTTGCCCGCATGGATTCCGAGAAGGTCGTACTTTTTTTATGTTTTTTTTTTAATTCGAAGTAAGAAATTTGCAAAATACAATTCTGATAAATATTGCACCTCTATCAAAATTAGCAAAATCAATTATTAATTACACTCTCAAATTCACAGTTAATAATTTATCTGATCTGGTGAACAAAATCTCCACCTTCATACTCACCAATCAATTCACGAACATTTCTAGATCTAAGACCATCCCTATTATTCAAAATATCATTGCGAAGAACAAGATCGAAGCCAATGAAATTGCCAATTTTATTTCCCTACTGGAATTTTGCTTCACCCAAGATTCCTTTCTTCTTAATCAGAAATTCTACACACAACCCAAGGGACTCCCCATAGACAACCAAAAATATACAATGTGTCCCGCTTTTCATGAATACACCCTAATATCTCATTCATTAATAATGCGATTTTCTTGACATTTTCGTGGTGATTGTATGTTAGAAAAATGAATTATTTGGCATAGTGATCATTTTTATTTACCATTTGCGTCCGGTATGGGGGGGTAAAGAAGAGCTGATTTCAGCAGAAACAAAATTTTCAAATATTTTTCCAATAAGTTCTATATTTGTAACTGTGGTAACAAAATTAGAAATAACATCATTTTAGATTCTTGTTTTTTCAGCATAACTACCTTCTGAAACAATATACACTCTTCAACAATTCGTCTCAAACGTATATTCACTTTTATTAAAGTTTGTGGATTAATTTCCTGTCAGCTTGCGAAATTCTAATGTAAAGTTTCTCTTTATTACGCGGTCGAGTAGCATACACTTTATTTTTCAAGTGCCCCTACAGAAAAAAGTCACAAGGGGTGATATCCAGCGATCTGGGAAGCCATGGTTCTGAAGGATAATTTCTACCTATCCACTTCATAGGGAAAGTTGTATTTAAAATTTTTTCTAACTATCAGAGAATTATGAACGGGGGCACCATCTAATTAAAAGAATAACTTTTGTCTCTGTGCTGAAGGCCAATTCCATAAAAAAATCATAAAAATCATTTTGTAAAAAAAATTGAAAATTTTGTCCGTTCAGGTTATCCAAGAAAAAAGGGTCAACAAGTCGTTCGTTGAATATGCCACACCACACGTTAACTTCTTCACTGTATTGGTTTTCACAATGAATTATCCAATTCAGCTTTTCGGCTGCCCAAAACCTACAATTTTGACTAGATCCCATACCGTTTGTCGTAAACGTTGCCTCGTCAGTAAACATCATGTTCCTTAGAAAAAGTATGTCGTTAAGACCTTACAACCATAAGCAAAATTCAAACCGGCGTTCAAAATCACCATTTAACAGAGTATGTAGAAATTTTGGTGTAAATGCCCTAATCCTATTGCGTTTCAAACACCTCCATACTTTGTTTTTCGTAATTCAGTATCCTCGCAACTTCCCTTATACTACCATTTGGGTTGTTTCGAAATTCTGCTAAGATGCGTTCGTCGTCTGGATAGTGTCTTTGATTCAAATTGTACCTCATTGGTCTTGTCTTGAAAGCCGCTTCAGTCCTTGCGAACAATCTGTTGATTTTGGCAACGGTATCATGAGAAATTGGTGCTCGATCATGATGCCATTCATTGAATATTCCAGCAACCTGACGCGTAGATATTTCATTATCACCAAATAAGCGGATCATTTCTACTTTTACTCCAATACGAACTACTCTTCGGTTTTGTGCCATCTTATTAACAGTTAAGTAATACAGCTTGACTAATTGACAATTCGTACGAATTCCTGAATGTCAAACAGAAGCTTTTGTTTCAAAGCACTCTTTGATTAATTTGCTTAAAAATAACACAGGTAGCATGCCAACGGTTACAGAGCACGCGTGTCTTAGCAAAATCGTAGTATAAGGGCAGTTGCGAGGATACTGAATTTGACGAAACGGTATGGAGGTGTTTGAAATGCAATAGGATTAGAGCATTCAAACTAAAAAGTAAGAAATAAATAACCTACTAGAAAAAGTGATTTTAAAATATATTTTTTCTGCCTAATTTTGAAATTATGAATTAAGAGGATTTTGGGGATGCTGATTCTAAATCTGATAGAAAAAGTTATCTAAAATAAGCCCTAGTATCCTTTTCCCAAAAAGGCCTCCCCAACACCGCACACCAATGCTAAATAAAAATGCTGTTCACTATGCCAAATACTTCATTTTTCTAACATACAATCACCACAAAAATTTCAAGAAAATCGCATTATTAATAATTATTAGGTATTCTTGGAAAGCGGGATACAAGGTAGATGAAGGCTTGATCACGGCAAATAGCTTACCTCAGCTTTTCAAATGAAAAAAACTGAAATTATACACTCTAAATACTAAATGCACTTTCCTCAATTCAATTTACTCACCGTTATCAAAAAGTGGATTCACAAATAAGATCGAACTGATGAATATAACGAAAGATACACGGTTCATCTTACAACAATAAAGTGTAATCCACTTTGTCAAACGTCGAATAATATTCTACGTACTGCAAGTTGTTGCAATTCGCTTACTTGTTGATTTTTGCTAGCTCAACTATTTTCTTGGAATGAGTTACAGTTACAGAGTTCAATGACATTTATTTTCGAAAACAATTGTTATCTACAATGGACTGAAGACATATTTTTCACGAACAAGGATCATCTGCTCTCCTTCTACTGGATGGTAGAGGCTCAGTATATTGTTGACGGCTTTTCATGATATTCAGGCCTACTCGACTGAAAGCGTCATGGTATTCACTCTCACCGGTTCTTGGCATGAACCATTCATCTACCAGGGTTGGAGCTGAAATAAACGGTTGAGATGGTAATATAAATATATAAATGATTTATCTGAAAAATATAAATATATTGGGATGAATAAGATTTCGACAAAAATTCAAGACATCAAAAGAGGTAATTTTCGGAGAAGGATTCATTGGCCATTTCCTTATTCCAATGCTATATTTTTGTAGTAAAGTCTCCTCAGGAACCATCTGATATGTTGAGTCGTATTATGTCACTCATTTGCGATTATGTTCATAGATACCAATTTAAAATTACGAGGAAGAGTTTTCGGGGCATTGAAGTATAGGTATTTGCATCTTATCCATATTTTTTACTTTTGCATACGGGGGTTTTATGAAAAATACATCTGTAATATTAGGATATTCTACATTATTCAGAGAGAGAATAGTGTCGAGTGATACAGGGTTGTGATGATAATTTTGGAAGAATTCAAAGGAATATATATGGGTGGAAAAACTGACATTATTCTTGACTCACCCCATAGAAATATTAAAGGAATATTTTCATGAAATTTCCGTTAATCTCAACTTTATATTTGTATTTATGTACGATGTATGATATACGTTCCAGTGGATAACGAAGTTGTGAAGACTTCCTATACACTCCGTATTTTTTATGTCGTACCACTATTGGCATCTCGAAAACGGTAAACGATAAGAAGTTGGTTAAATTAGACAAAAGTTGCCTATTTTACTGAACAATGAAACGATGTTTCCAAATCGAAAATATCACGAACTTTTTTTTTAAATATACAGGGATAACCGAAATGGCCCGTTATCTTTTCTTTGCGCTGGCGCCTCTATTTTTAGGAATATGGAAATGTGTTCAAAAAACTTTTTTCTCTGTTTTAAATTTGCTTCGATATATTTTGCTTCGATTTTCAATACGACGTTTCGTTCTTTGAGGGCCACACTCAACAAATTTTTTTCGAATACGTATCTGGATTTTTGTAAATAAATTTAAGTAGTTCTAATCTCACCAAGTTCAGATTTGTATCTTACATGGTTTTTGTTTCTATATTTCTGCCCATAAATTCCATTATCAGGGTCCAAACAAAATTCCACTATTTATTTTCTAATGATTTTGCTCTTGCCTTCGCAGGCAAAAGGCGATATCTCACTTTGAATTACACATTAAACCTCAAACTATGTAAAATTAAAACAAAAAATTATAAAAATAACAAAAAACAGCAAGTACACATTTTCTTAGTAATCGCTACCGACGTCTAATAAGGTGTTCAAATTGACGCCCATCATTCCTCAAACACATTTTCGCTCTAAAAGTGGCAAATTTGTGGCAATTTTGAAGCATTCGGGAAGTTATAGCCATGCTTGCTCGTCTTATTGAAGCTTTCAACTCTTCCACATTCTCAAAAGTTGAACTGAATACTTTGTCCTTGATGAAACCCCAAATCGAATAATCAAGAAGAGTGAGGTCGGGTGAACGCGGTGCCATTTAATAGGACCGTTGTTTCCTATCCATCTTCCTGGCATGGTCCTATCGAGAAATGTTTTACAAATTCGTGTGTGATGCGGTGGTGCTCCGTCATGTTGGGAATATTTATATTTCCTTAGGACATTCAGAGGCAAATCTTCCAAAAAATCGCCTATAATCTCCGATAGAAACTCAAGATACAATTCCCCCGTTAATGGAGTATAAAAAAAGTAGGCACCAATGATTTTGCTATCCAAAACACCAACCCAGACATTAATGCCGAATCTCTCTTGAAAATTAGTGGCTTTATGTAAATTGGCATTCTCCTGGTGCCAGTGATAATGAATGTTCCTGTTGAACCATCCATTATTTATAAACTGACTTTTGTCACATCATAAAATTTTACTACAAATTTCATCATCTTGCCGAAAATGTCTCAGTAGCCATGTGCAAAATTCTGCCCTTTTATTGTAGTCTGTTAAACGCAAATGACTCTGTAGGACTTGATTTTATGTTTCTCCAACATTTTCCTTGTTGACGGATGCGATATACCACTATTTCTCGCTATCTCTCTAAGAGATACTTCCTCATTATGATTTTTCTTGTATTCCACGGATCCTAATTTAAATTATCATTTTACTGTGTGTAACATGTAACATTATCACCACCATTTCCAGTAATAGGGCAACTTTTATTCTTAGATTCCACAAATGAACCATGCTCTCGTAAACTTCTTTCAATTCGTTGAGAAATTGTAGCATTGGGCTGACGACGCTCGGGATACATTTTTTTATACCTAGCCAGAGATCTGGTGCTATTTCTCAAACACCTCGAATTCACGAACAACATATCCACTTTTCCATCATTATGAAACTCCATAGTTTTTGGTTCAATGTGTAAATAATCCACCCTTCGATTTGAATTCGCTAATTCGTAATCTGTCATTCACTTTCTTTTATTCCATAGCTCACTACATACTTCATGAAGTTTGAAATAGGTTCGTTTGGAAATACGTATAGGACTCAAAGAAAGACAAAAGAATTGCCTATTGCCTAAGAATGGACATACAAGAAAAGTGCATGAAAAAATGTATAAAGTAAATGTATCAATCGTTGTTATATTTTTCATTTTATTTATTGCAATACATCTTCCAAACAGAACAAATTCTGGTATAAGGAAGTTAATTGACTGATTACAATTATAAATTTCAAGCATTTTAGAACTGTAACTTGAAAAAAACACAAATATATATATATATATATATATACATTTATACACAGATACATATACACATTCATATCTTTAGATAAAAATTTAAACAAACACAAATATACATATACATATTGTATATATATATATATATATATATATATAATCTTTATTTCCGTTTAAAAGTTACATTGTATGGAAATTGTCAATAACTGAACCTAAAAGTTAAATACAGGAAAATACATTAAGTTTTAGAAAAACTAACAAACTAAATATTCAGTAGACTTATAGTTAGTTAAAGTTACATTTAAAATTCCGACAGTGAATAAAAACAGTTTTGCAATAAAACGAATATCAAATCTTTCTTCAATAGTGAGATATTTTTGAAATTTTTAATATCTGTAGGCAAGCTATTGAATATAATTGAGGGCATACTATATCAACTTTTGCAAATGGAATATACACGAAGGGATATACATTTTTCCAGGGAAATAAAAGCTTAAAAAAAGAAACGGTATCCAATGGATAAACCATGTGAAAAGCCGTGAGATGCATGGAAATATTAACTCACTTAAGTTCAGTGAAGAACTTGTCCGTGAGTATACCTCCATCTTTCATTTCTTTGTATGGTTTGAATATTTTTCAAAGGATACAGGTATATCTTTGAAGTTTTGGTTGAATATTTTTCAAAGAAATAGCGCTGGTTAAAAAATAAAAACAAATATAAATATGAAGAACGCTGCTTATAAAATTACAAAATGTCTTTCAGATAAAAACACAATATTTACATAAAATCACATTTCATAAGACATGATAATAATAGTAAAAAAGTGGATACAGTAAATGACATATTCGGAAAGGTTTCAATGTAGTGGAATGAGGGAGATAGCAAGTGTAATGAATCAATAGTTGATAATGCTGTAAATTATTGTTTTATCGGTATCCAGGATCCAAAATTTCAATATTCTCTTTGGTAATGATTTTGAATTGATTCTTTGAAGTTCATCAGGTAATAAACGGAGTAAGCGGGGAGCAAGGTAAGTGAAGCATCTCTGGCCAACTGACTTATTTACTTTGGGCATGAACACATTGATCCCTTTGTTGTTTTTGGTGGAATATTTATGGTTCACTGAATGGATATAAGTTTTATTCCCAGAGACGAATTTAATAATCGTTTTACAGAACAATTGTCTCATGTCGAGTAGTCCGGATTCAGAGAACAGTTGTTCAGTTGAGTAAGTTTTCGGTTTACCCAATATTATTTTGATGAACCTTTTCTGGAGTACCTCTAATGGTTTTAAATGACAACTTAGAATGCCTCCCCAGCCAATAATACCGTACTGAATGATGGATTCTACTAAAGCATGGTACATGATTTTGAGATGTGTGAACCCTAAAAATTTCTTGAACTGCCAGAATCTGTATATCAATGGGTTTTCTTTACTACATCAACAATATGTATGTCCCACCTGAGAAACGAATCAATATGAATTCCTAGATATTTCACCGACCTCTCTAATGGGACATCCATATTGTTCAACGTGAGGGTATCGTAATGGGGTAAATTATTTTCGTATGACGTAAATGGGATAACTTTGGTTTTCTCTACGTTTACTGTTAGGACATTACATCTGAACCATTCGAATATATTTTTTAGATCGTTTTCAGCTGTTTCCCGTACTTGTTGCCATGATTCCCCAGTATATATTAACGCCGTATCGTCAGCGAACGAAATTATAGTCCCAGAATTTTCTTTAGTAAGTATTTCGTTTATATAAATTATGAACAGAACTGGGCCTAGCACGGTCCCTTGAGGGACGCCAAATGTTATATCCATTTCATTGCTTACATCGTTTCCTATTTGAACACTTTGTTTGCGGTTAGTTAAAAAAGATTTCAGTAAATTATAGGTAGACCCACGAAACCCTAAACACTCCAGTTTTTTCAACAACAATCTGTATATATATATATATATATATGTATTGTTGAACATCCTTATAACAGCATACTTTGTTTAAGTTTTTTCAAGAATATTGTCATTGATTTCAATTTCTCCAGATCATTTGAAAGTTTGTTATAAGCTTCCATTGAACTAGATATTGGAATGTTTTTCCTTTATTCGAATGAATATTATGTAAGTGGATATTGTCTGCATCTCTAATATTATGACCATGTAGTTTTTTTTTTTTTATTGGAGTATTACTTTTTTTAAATTGATTTTTAGTTTGTATGCAAATTTTGCTTTTTCCTTTTCATCTCATTGGGATTTGTTCTCGATTTGATTTCAAGTTTGAGTATTCATTCAAGATACATTCATTTCAAATTTCATCCTCGCAACTTAAGTCAAACACCCTTTGAAATACGAACAAAAAAAAAATCAGGACTGTATTCCGGAGGGGAGGGTTCTCATTGTTCGGACCTTGATGATGGAATTTATGGCCAGAAATGCAGAAACAAAAATAGGTAAGATACATATCTAAACTCGGTAAGATAAGAATTACTTATTTTCACTTAAAAAAATACAGGTCCGTATTAAAAAAAAGAATTGATGATGGCCCCCGAATAACGAAACGTCGTATTGGAAATCAAAGCACTCCGAAGCAAATTCGAAACAGAGAAGAAAGTTCCTCCAACACATTTCCATGTTCCCAGAAATAGAGGCGCCATCGCAAGGAAAAGAAAACGGGCCATTTCGGTTTTCCCCGTATATTTTGAAAACGGTTCGTAATATTTTCGATTTGGAAACATCGTTTCATTGTTCACTAGAATGGGCAACTTTTCTCTGGTTCAACCAACTTCGTATCACTTACCGTTTTTAAAGATTTCAATAGTGGTACGACATGAAAAATATCGTTGTCACCAGGAATAGATGATATTTCCAGAGGGAGTCTTGAAACATTAAAATCGATATAATTGTTTATTCTGAATTGATTTCATTGAATTTCCACTCGAACAAGCCTGTGGGAGTTCGGACATTGTGAATTAATATATGTTATATATTTGAAAAAAGAATACATGTATACTGTTATATCCCTTGCATACAGTACTGTGAGTTTTTTGGGAATGCAGATTTATTTATGTGAAGTTCAGATGACAGCACACGCTTATCGGTATCATCTCACGATTGGATGCCAATGAAAATTTTGCAGTCAGCGGGTAATCAGAAAATATTATGTCTCCGATCAAGTACGTATGAAGATCCGAGACGTAAGGTATGTAAAATTATTTCTTCGATTATTTCTCCAGAAAAAAATAGGTTGAGTTACTTCAAATCGTTTTCCATTGCAGTGAAATTTTATTTATCTGGTATTAGTCTTGAATTCAGTAATTGTTCATCAACGACTCAAAATTAACAACATTACTTAGCAAACAATGATTCCCGTTTCAGTAGTAATTAGATATTTCATTTTTATAAACAACTATACTTACTTCTTGTGAAAGTTACTTGTGGGCAGATGTCTATAGTCGGTTTTATGAAGGCGCTCTGTCTGAATTTCGTGGGATCCATGTATCCTCTTCCTAATCCAATAACCTCGCCCTTAACTGGAATTCCTACAGGGGAATCTATCGCTGCTGACAGTTTTCTATAGTTTGCCAAGAGTAATCCTGAAAAAGATAAATTACTTGTTTCACCATATCTCAAAAATTACCACAAATTGATCAAATGCCCCCGGTTTTTAGTGATTTTGAGAGGTAGCAATGAGTTGAGGAGATTGATGTATGCTTTATAATTTGACCCTCAATTCGATAGGATTTCTATCTCTGAACATTTTCAATAATCACATGGATTTGTGTCTGGAGGATGCATGGCTTTCGTGAATGAACTAATTACATGTCCCATCTGAACAGATGAAAATAAAAAAAAGTGTTTGATGAAATCACCACGAATTCAATCTGGAAAGAGTGAAATATTGCTGCCAATTGAAATAT
Organism: Gonioctena quinquepunctata; assembly: GCA_018342105.1. NCBI lineage: Eukaryota > Metazoa > Arthropoda > Insecta > Coleoptera > Chrysomelidae > Gonioctena > Gonioctena quinquepunctata. The sequence goes on along the minus strand of JAFIRS010003346.1, from coordinate 6,786 downwards.
AGGGGGAAATTGTTCTCGTCTGTACTGTTATTATTTCAAAATAAATCAGGAATATTCTCACCTTTCTTCACATAATCGGTCTGATAAATAGTCTCCATCTTCTCATCATCATCGTCACAAGGGTGGTCTAGAATATCACTCGATAAAATGGCCATCTAGAAAAATGAAATATCCGAATTTTCACCTCAACCTTCATTCGGAAGAAAAATTATGAATTCGTTCGATAGTGCTCTCCTAATTTATGCGGGGTATTTCTTGAGTACGTGTATAAAATGGACTACCTAAGTCTGACGTCGAAAGTGGGTGGAGCTTAGCGAATCTTTCCAAACAATTCAGGCACCGTTATCCTTTTTAATGATTTTATTATCATTATCAAGAACTTAATTTATAGAGGATACTTTAAAACATGTTTTGAAGCCATTCTATACCTGAAAGATGATGAGTAACTATATTTCAATTGAAAAAATAACATAACCTCAACAAACAATTCTTGAATTTTCGTTAAAAACATTACCTACCTGACTGACACATACTCAAAAATGTACGCAATTATCCTTATTACCAACGGAAGCAGAAACAATAAACATATAAATAATTTCTTATGGCGTTTTAACATGTAAAATCGATTTGTTTGGAAAAGTTCGCTAAGCTCCGCCTGCTTGTGACGTCAGGGCTTAGGAAGTTCATTTAGGAGCATGTTGCTGACGTCAAAATGAGAAGAAAAGTTCCTATTAACATATGTTGTTCGTTTCTGAGATGCAGGGTGTCAAAGTTGAATTCTTATATTTATTTCTTGTGAATACATTTCAAAATAATCGTGATATTCGAGTGAAGTTTGGTATCTGAGAGTATTTTTCAATGACAAAATCAAATTTGATGTTAGTTTGTCTCTTCTGTGGGGGTGGCGCCACCTACATGCCTTTTCACTCATTTGAAATGTCATAACTTTTTTGTACGTTCCTGTATCACGTTTTCTAGTATAAAAATCTATTTTCCTAACATTTTTGTGTGAAAAATATATTCCTGGTAGAGGTCGCTGCGAGCAACTGTTTTCGAGTTATTGGGATTTGACATAATCGATGCATTTCAATTATTTCCGTGGGGCAAGGTAAGTCGCCTCTAAGTAGTAAATATCGGAAAAGATACGCCAATGCATTTGTCTTCTGTCATTGGATGGTCTTCTACATTCAACACTTGAATGTAGTCGAATAATGATTCTTGTTTTTTGTTACATAGTTTCTTTGGACTCTTTTTCGATTTAAATAAATAACATTCAGGTGAGTACTTGTCATGTCATTTCAGTCCGTTCTTGTGACAGTGAAGTTGTTTTCTGTATTTGTGTTCCACTCTTTTTCAAATGGCAGCATACACAAACACCGAAGTGGCTAATATGATTCACGTATACGGTCTTGCCGATCGCAATTGCTACGAGGCTAGACGTATTCACAATGAAAGATTCCCTGATCATTGAGCGCTGAATCACCAGACATTCAGAAACCTTTTTCAGCGGCTTATGGAGTCTGGATCACTAGAAACAGCTCCACCACCAGAAGTTGAAGAAGCTGTTCTTCAGGCAATCGAAGAAGATCCACAGACAAGCACGAGAAAAATTGCGCAGAATCTGAACGTTCATCACAAATTAGTTTGGTTAATTCTCAAACAGAATCAATTGTATCTTCATCACATACAGCGTGTCCAAACATTGTTGCCCAGAGTTTACTGCAGGAATATTATTCACTGACGAGGCACATTTTTCAAAGAACGCCATAATGAACTTTCATAATAATCATGTGTGGTGTGACGAAAACCCTCACGCAATAGTTCAGTCCAGTTTTCAACATTGAATGTGTGGATTGGTATTGTTGGGGATTATTTGATTGGTACCCACTTCTTTCCAGGGACTCTTAATGGAAATTCTAATCATGATTTCCTTGAAAATATTGCCTGAATTACTTGAAGATATTCCACTTTTACTGAGATAACGAAAATGGTTTATGCATGATGTAACGCCAGCGCATTTTACTTCAATAGTTCGTGAATTTTTAAATCCGCGATTCGGAAACAGATGGATTGGTCGAGGCGCTGAAGTTCCAAATCAATTCTGGCCTCCGAGGTCACCGGATTTTAATCCAATAGTTTTTTTTGTGGGGTCACTTGAAGGCCCTAGTTCATACGGTGCCAATAGACACCGAAGAACAACTTCGTCAACGAATCATTGCCATCCGAAATACACCAGGTATAATGGAACGTGTATAGTCCATCCAATTCCAATTGCAGAAGCTGTTTCTATAGGGAGCAAATAAAAGCTCACTTCGCTAACACGAGCGTATATGCGAAGAAACGGAACGAAAAATAATCTGCACTACTTGTATACAGTCTCCGTCGGCACAAAGAGCCCGCTGGTCAACGTGGACTTGAGTGACTGCTGTCTGTTCTACAACCGATTCGTCTGGGCCAATCAAGTCGGACATCAATACTAGTAGGTGTGTCTATACAATGGGAGGTCATAAATCACGCGTTATATTTGTGTTTTAATAGCTCTGAAAGATTAAAAACCAGTAGCGTGTGTGGTCTTGGTGTGTGCCGATCGAAATACGTTTTAGGATATTCTGTTACTCACAGAATAACCTACATCAAACAATGAAAGAAATTATTTTCCTTTCTCAATGTATTTGTATAAATAAAAGCTTGTCTTTAATTTTTTTTTCATTTTCCAGCATTTATGAAGTATTTTTAAAATCTTAAAATATCTAAATAAAATTAGTTATCTTCGCCACTGCTGCTCACAGGATTTCGCCGCAGGACTTTTTTATGCTTCTGCAATTGATATTGGGAAAACTATACGTGGGTGCATGAGACGATGAGCCGGTGCAAGGTGGCCTTTTCGATCAATTCCCTTAATTATTACCCCCAACTAACTATTTTTGTATTAAATTGGTCTTAATTACTGTTATTATTATTAGTATTATATTATAGTAACACCCGATTCCTATTTTAAAATGAAATAAAAAAAAATTATTTTTTCAACTAAATTGATTTTGAATTTGAAAATATTCTCATTCAAAATCACTTGCATCGAATATTTCAAATTCCAGTAACTCGAAAACAGTTGCTCGCAGCGACCTCTACCAAAAATATATATTTTACTCAAATATGTTAGAAATATCGATTTTTGTACTAGAAAACGTGATTCAGGTACGTACAAAAAAGTTATGACATTTCAAATGACTGAAAAGACATGTAGGTGGCGCCATCCCCACGAAAGAGACAAACTAACATCAAATTTGATTTTGTCATCGAAAAATACACCCAGATACCAAACTTTATTCGAATATCACAATTATTTTGAAATGTATTCACAAAAAATAAAAATAAGAATTTAACTTTGACAACCTGCATCTCAGACACGAATGACTTACAAACATATGTTTATAGGATCTTTTCTTCTCATTTTGACGTCAGCAAATCCTAAATTTTCTACACGTACTGAAGAAACACTCTGTATAAATTCTTTTATTGAAATTAAAAAATGAAGTTGGAATTATAGATTTATATGCCACATTTATTCATTCGGTTTCTATTTGGAAGCATCAAGTTAGATTCCCAGATGAGCATAAGATATTATAATATTTCTTTTATGTATTTTAGGTTCTTCAGAGTGAAACTATTGCCATTACAATTTGATAATCCGAGGAAATTGAACTTTTTAAGAAGAATATTTTTCTGCATCGTGGAACGAGTTACAAATCAAAATATCCAATGTCTTATCGGAAAGTAATGATAATGATGATTTAATTCCATTGAATATAACATACTTGGAGGATTTGAAAAGAAAAATTGTAGACAGGCAATATCTAGCTTCCTGAAGGACACTGATGAAAATGTTGACCACAAAAGTTTCTGGATTTCATAACAGCTGAATTTTGGTATAGTTTTGAAATATACAGGGTATTTGGTATAGGTGCTACAGACCAAAATATTATTATTTTCAAGAGAACACCCTGCATATCATCATACACCCATATTCTACGTTGATTTTTGATATAAGAAGACACATATTAAACGGACAGAACTAGTGGACAGAGGGTGGATAAGCTATATTTTACAAAGTGATGAAAACAATTGTTGAATTATGTTTGTTGTGTTTTCCCTCATTTTGGACTAATTTGGTTGTATTACTTCAGTATTCAGCTTCATGAGGTTAAGTGGAAGAATAGCGTGAGCTAAACTTCGCCTCATTTGTTCACCTTGGAAATTTGTGTAATACTATTTTTTTTCCCTGTTCCATTTCTTGGTGAATGAATAGAAACGATTATTATTATTATAAAGATGTTATATAACTTGATGTATCAATTCCTAGGGACAGTACCTGGATATAAAAAAATGGCCAAAGTGGCGCTGATTAGACATGAGACAGGCTTTGATTTTTTTTTTTTTTTATGTTCGGGTTCCCACGAAAAGGGATATCCTGTAATGTTCAGAGAACATCGTGGGAACCAAGGGAAAGAAGGTAGGAGTTGGTGTTCTTCTTAAATTTCTGAAGGTTGTATGCCTCGGGGAACACCTCCCTAGGCAATGAGTTCCAAAGCCTCGCTGTTCGTTGGATGAACGAGTCTTTGGAAAGTGATATTCTGCAGGTCTCCAAAGTGACCACGAAGGGGTGTGATGACTGAACTTGACGGGTTAATCTCGAAGAGACTGCCAAAGCAGGAACGATTGTTGATATTTCAGAAAAGCATCGCCCATGAAAATATCTATAAAATAGAGACAAATCGCCAACTTTTCTACGGTGTTCCAGACAAGTGAGCGAGTTTGTAAGCGAGGCATCACCGACGAGACGAATTGCCCTTTTTTGGACAGAATCCAATAGCCTCAGGATATGTTTCGGTGCCGCACTCCAAATATGGGAACAGTATTCCAGGACAGGTCGGATCTGTGCCTTATAGATCATAAGCAGCTGACTGGGGGTGAAATAGCTCTTGGCACGAAACAAAAAACCAAGTTTTTGGGATGCACTTTTGGCAATGGACCTCACGTGATTTTCCCAGGAAAGGTTATTGCTGATAGTAATACCAAGCATCGATATGGATGACCTCAGTGGCATGGTTACTCCTGACAAAGTTATGTTAGGCACAGTGAGATCGGCATGCACAGTGAGATCGGCAGGCACAGTGAGAATTGTGATTTTCCATCTGAATAGCTTGGATAATAACCTATAATGATTTGATTTTCCTGCAGAGCTGCAAATTCTGAGACAACAACGTATAGAAAACTAAAATTACTTCGATCGATGATTATCCGCGTGTACAATTATTATAAACAGGTAACTTCATCTCGTTGTTCGTCGCCTTCCCTCTATTTTGAGAAAGAGTTTCTGAGACTCTCTTTCTACATTTCTCAACGTATCAGTTCGAAGTTCCTTATATTTGAATGTATATTCAAGCAAAAATTGAATATTAATTTTTTCAAATCAGTAGTAGATCAACTCAGGATACCGGTCCTATCACAACTTTGCACGGTCACTGCCCTTTCTATCTTCAGATATGTAAGTGAATTAGAGCTAGAGACCGACCGAAGCTTCGTTTTCGACCAAAAAATCATGATTCGGCCATATTTTCGTTTTAGGCCATAGACCAGCCAGCCAAGCCAAAAATCAGAAGTTCGTGATTTGTCGCGCGTCATTCGGCCTACTTCGTAAAGTTCGGCAATATCAGGTGACGTTCGGCTATCTTCGGGGTGAATCGAACCCGCTCGTGGTTTCACTCAGCTGACTTGAACGGACGCGATTTTGTTTTGATGTTGTGAAGCGAGGTTATGTTGTATTTTTTCTTCACGCGCATAAAATAATGGATAAATAATTACTTTTTTTCATTTTCGTGACATATTTCAACTCAAATTAGTGGGAGAAGTTGTACTTTTGATCACTAGTGATTGAAAATATTTTTTATTCGCAAGTGATTAAAAGTGTTACCTAGGTTATCAATAAACAACCATCATACACATTGCTCATAGCGCAGCAACAGTGTCGAATTATTCGTATCAAGTAGGCTGGTTTCCAAATTAATTACAACACAAGCAACGGTAGCGCAGATTTTTATTCTTAGTAGGCTGGTTGCAATTTTGTTTCGACGGGTCATTTATGCAACAATTGCAAAATAATTTATTTCAATTTCTGCGAAAATGGAAAAAATCGGATTCAAAACAAGTAAGTGAAGCGCATTCAATCACTCGCCTGGTTGAGGCTCTCGCAGCTTCGCTGCTTGGGCGCTCAACATCCAGGTTCGTGATTACTCACTTGTCCTAAAAGTAGCTATTATTTGTTCTTGACTTTTGTTTTCATTTCCGACATGCATATAAAGATTGCAGTGCAGATTTTTGACAAAGTTTAGTTGTATTTATCTGTGGCTAATCATAATATAAATTATATTGATTGTATTATATTGTATTATATATTATATTATATCGTATTGATTGATTATATTATACAATCAATCAATACAACAAGAAATACACGAAATTTTGTATCATCTAATGGAATTATCGTGTTTTACTTCTTTTAAAGCCTATATTTGGTTTTTCTCTTGCTAGCTGTAAAAAAAAGATTTCAGTGTACAGAGGAAATATCAATATTTTTTATTAATGTCCGAATCATTTTAGTTTTTGGCTTCGTTTTCGGCCGAAAATGAGTCTAAAGCCGAAGCTTCTTTTTCGTTTTCGGCTGATAATCCATTTTAGAAGAGTGTTGTACTTTATATTATGAATCCAGGAATTTCCGGGGTATTCTGG